>CAUYPK010003490.1:0-23295 GCA_963574355.1 Loris lydekkerianus
CACTGTCATACTTTAACGATCTTGAAAAAACAATACTTCGTTTTATATAGAATCAGTAAAAACCTCGAATAGCCAAGACATTACTCAGAAATAAAAATAAAGCAGGAGGAATCATGCTACCAGACCTCAGACTATACTACAAATCAATAGTGATCAAAATAGCATGATACTGGCACAAAAACAGAGCAGTAGATGTCTGGAACAGAATAGAGAACCAAGAGATGAATCCAGCTACTTACCGTTATTTGATCTTTGACAAGCCAATTCAAAACATTCAGTGGGGAAAAGATTCCCTATTTAACAAATGGTGCTGGGTGAACCTGCTGGCAACCTATAGAAGACTAAAACTGGACCCACACCTTTCACCATTAACTAAGAACAAGTCTCACTGGATTAAAGATTTAAACTTAAGACATGAAACTAAAAATACTAGAAGAGAGTGCAGGAAAAACCCTTGAAGAAATAAGTCTGTGTGAGTATTTTATGAGGAGGACCCCCTGGGCAATTGAAGCAGTATCAAAAATACACTACTGGGACCTCATCAAACTAAAAAGCTTCTGCACAGCCAAGAACACAGTAAGTAAAGCAAGCAAACAGCCCTCAGAATGGGAGAAGATATTTTCAGGTTATGTATCCGACAAAGGTTTAATAACCAGAATCCACAGAGAACTCAAACCTATTAGCAAGAAAAGAACAAGCGATCCCATCTCAGGCTGGGCAAGGGACTTGAAGAGAAACTTCTCTGAAGAAGACAGGCACAGGGCCTACAGACATATGAAAAAATGTTCATCATCTTTAATCATCAGAGAAATGCAAATCAAAACTACTTTGAGATATCATCTAACACCAGTAAGATTAGCCTATATCACAAAATCCTGAGACCAGAGATGTTGGCATGGATGTGGAGAAAAGGGAACACTTCTACACTGCTGGAGGGAATGCAAATTAATACATTCCTTTTGGAAAGATGCTTGGAGAACACTTACAGATCTAAAAATAGATCTGCCATTCAATCCTATAATTCCTCTACTAGGCATATACCCAGAAGACCAAAAATCACATCATAACAAAGACATTTGTACCAGAATGTTTATTGCAGCCCTATTCATAATTGCTAAGTCATGGAAAAAGCCCAAGTGTTCATCAATCCACGAATGGATTAATAAATTGTGGTATATGTACACCATGGAATATTATGCAGCCTTAAAGAAAGATGGAGACTTTATCTCTTTCATGTTTACATGGATAGAGCTGGAGCATATTCTTCTTAGTAAAGTATCTCAAGAATGGAAGAAAAAGTACCCAATGTACTCAGCCCTACTATGAAACTAATTTATGGCTTTCACATGAAAGCTATAACCCAGTTATAACACAAGAATAGGGGGAAAGGGGAAAGGGAGGGAAGGGAGGAGGGAGGTAGGCAGAGGGAGGGCAATTGGTGGGATTACACCTGCGGTGCATCTTACAAGGTTATCTGTGAAACTTCATAAATGTAGAATGTCTTAACACAATAACTAAGAAAATGCCAGGAAGGCTATATTAACCAGTGTGATGAAAATGTGTCAAACGGTCTATAAAACCAGTGTATGGTGCTCCATGATCACATTAACGTACACAGCTATGATTCAATAAAAAATAAAAAGAAAGAAAAGAAAAGCTATTTTTCTCAAGTCTTCTTGCTCTCAAATTAAAAACCATGCAAATAATATATTATTAGAATGTCAATGAAGAATGACACGAGTTTAGCAACACAATGTGTTTAGTATTTATAAGGCAAATAAATGTAAGGAGATCTCTGTACGTGTAACTTACACTAACTCAGATTGACATACTTATCAACATGAGGGTCACAGAGAGCAAATGATGTAATTCCATGTAACACATATGGACTGTGCCATCATCAATACTAAAGCAAAACTCAGTCCTTCAGGTGTTTTTAAGAAACACAGATGGTTGATATAGAACTGATAACAAAGCAAAAAAACCAACTGATTCTAGTTTTTATCCATATCATAGATATGCAGTATCGGATGGTCAGTAAATATCTATAATGTTTTTATAAGGCCAGAGACGTAAAAAACATTGAACACTAGTTATGCCATTTATTTGTTTATGTGTTTAAATTCCACAATATCAGAATAGAAAAAATGTTTTCATGATACTTTTAATTTTTAAAAAATTCTAATATGATTCAGTCTATTACAGTAAAAGATAAAAATATTCTTTTTCACATTGTGAAATTTAACTTCTCCCTGAAATTATGGCACATGAGCCCATCAAATTAACAAATTTGTTGTGTCTATTCTTTTTATGTAAGAACTAATAAACATTTGATTTATAGTCATGGGGGTGGGGGGATGAGCCACAAAAGAAGGAAGAGGAAGGTTATTTCTCAAAGTTCCCAGCTTACCTGGGTACTTATTATTTAGAGCGGTTTACCTTTGAAAAGATAGTCATGATCACTGATATTTCTATAAACTGAGGAAATATTGTCTGTACATATATTCTCCAGAAGATATAAGGAGAGTTCAAGAAAAAATGACACTAAAACAGTAGTAATAAGATTGGAGGGCTTCATTCATTTAAGATAATTGGTCTTTGGAAAACTCTGTTTATTGTGACCCAATGAAAAGGCAGCCAACATTTTATAACAAATAGAGAAAAAGGTTGAATGGGGCATTATGTTTAAAAAAACAACAACCTTATTTTAAGGTATTTTTATTATAATCGCAATTATACATTAATTTTTGAACCAAGTTTAGCTAACTGTGAATTAATAATCCTGAAATACTTGATAGTTTTTATACAAAATTGTTTTATAAACAATATACCTCCTTCGCTGTTACGAGAAGTCTCATTTCTGCAAAAGTATTCTAGGTATTCATCAATGATCCTGTGGGTCTCTCCCATAGATATACAATTTGCTTTTAAGTTGATTTGCATCATTTAAAAATATTAAAGTCTGATGCTTTACAGCATTCAATAATTATAAGGAAAGTGACCCATAATTATGTAACACACGGGAGGCATAATTTTTGGAGATTGGGTGTAGTGTTTGAAAGAGGACCACTTCATAAGGTAGCAAATTTCTTAGTGAATAATCTAGTGTTTGGTATACTTTTACTTTCTTATGCAACTTTATCATTATTAGAATTGTGATAATTACATTTAGATGTAGGCCTCCCTCGATCATTATATATGAATTTAACTATGCACTTATTTCTTGATAGGTACACTGCTAAGGAATTATCTGTTAAAGTAACAGATCTGACATGGAAGTTTTTCACCTGGAATCCAAAGAAACATTCAGGAGGCTGCTGGGATCCCTAGATGCATGCTAATTGCTGTCAATGCATTTTTTTTTTTTCTCAGAAGAGGCTCTATAACTTTCACTAGATTCTCATGCCTTAAAACGAATACTATCTAATTAATTTCAATCTATTTCAGCTGAGTAGGACACAGCTTTAAATTCATCCCTACCCATTTTAAATTCATCCCTACCCATTTTAAAAGTCCCTGAAATGATCTGAAGGCAGCAGCAAGTACTAGTCCCCTTTCTGGATCACCATCCTACTCTAGGTTCCATGTCTGCTGAGATTCTGAGGAACGAGTTTCAGGGCCGACTGGTATTATTTTAACAGAGTGGACTATGGTAGCACAATAATGACATCATCAGTGCCAGTCTTCTCAGAATAAGAATGAGAACAGTGGAAGAAAATGAAAAGAGAAGTCTGCCTCTGTCTAGAACAGTGTGTTTTCCATCAAGCCTATAATGTCTTCCTTTACTATAATTTGCCATGTTAAATCAAATTGTCAACTCAGATAACAGAGTGGAATTTTGTCATAAAGTTAAAAGTATGTAATTTCCCCTTGAAAATCATTCAGAAAGTATATCTAATTCCTCTGTTTTACATGGCAAATTTCAGGTGAATTTAACTATTTGACTTTAATGACTGCTCATCAAAATTACTAATTATTTTCCCATGTCAAACAATGAAAATCATGTTGATTCTCCAACATTTGAGCAAATGACGAAAACTCAGCCTGAGATAATCAGTGTACCATAAAGATTTACTATTTCTCCACCTTTATCAACAGTTATCATCTGAAATTTTCTGATAGTGTATTTTCCTTGTGAGAAATACCTAAAAGGGCCTTTCAAAAATTTATCCTATACTCATAAAAGATCGCATCTCAATCGAGCTATCACTATATCTTACTTTTTAGGCTTCTCTCTCATAGTAAAAATTTTCATTTCTACTATTAAGATTTCACCCTATTTTTTAAGAGCCTCCACAAGCTGTTGCCAATAATATTTTCCAGAACTCCACCCTACTCCATCTTGTAGGGCTCCAGATCTTTCTAATGGTTGCCCCATAAAAATATCTCCCCAATTCATAATCACTTCTATCATTTGGTTGTATTATTCCTTTACATGCCCTCCCTTTGCCTAGTTTATGCCTTTAAAAGAAAAGCTAAATCCTGCTGTTCCCATAGATGCTTTCGTTTTCATATTCTGAACTTCTGTTTATAGATTACACTTAAGATTCCAATTCCACGTGTTTTTAATCTTTTGTTGTTGTTTCTCGTGTAGTCTTGTTAACTCCTTGAAGAGTAAGACTACATCTTGCTCATTCCTCTATATTTTCACAGGACCCACTGCAGTTCTGAGATGCCTCCATAAATGCTCATTGATTGAATGAGCATTCACAAAGGTCCAGCTTGGAGCAACATGTTTGTTAACCCAATTGCCAAACATAAAGCAAGCTTAAGAGAAAAAATTCTTAGAAACATCATGGATATAAATGTTTATAATACATGCTAACAAAACAATAAAGATCATAAGGCAAGTGCATACAGAAATAGAACATTATCCTCCGCTCAGAACAGAATGCTGTAAAGAAATAGTTTCTGATTTGCTAATGATTTTGTTAGTTGGCAATCCAACTTTCAATATTTTGTCCATGTGGAGCAAAAATATATTAACAATTAATTAGCTTATATCCAATATAAGATATGATGATAAGTTTTAAACATCTGACAAATTGTCCCAGTAGGGGAACTTTTAAATAATTTATTTACTGAAATGAATTATCTGACATATTTTCTTAATGGAGAAAAGATGATTTGGAATGTGCTTCTGAGGCTTATTATGTAATCAGAAGAATGAAGAAAGAGAAAGAATATGCACTACCTATACTGAGTGCATGTGCGTGAGTGTGTGTTCGTATGAAGGAATGAAATTCTAGAGCATATTCTTAAGGAAATATTTGATATGTTTCTCTTTCTGAACTGATCATGGAGACATAAATATGCAAGGATGATTTTAGAATTAGTGTAATTAAACCATCTAACGCAGCAGTTCTCAAACTGTGGGTTGCGACCCACAGGAACTGTATTAAAGGGCCATGGCATTAGGAAGGTCAAAACCCACTGATCTAAAGGAAAGAGGTTCTAATTTTAGTAACCAATATTTTTATAAATTTCCTGTATTTCATGTGGAAAACACTCATGTTTATTGTAAATTTGCTTTTTAGTTACAACTGACAGGATAACCTACTTTGTAATTATTTCCTATAGAGTTTAAACTTACTTGTCCACCAGATAATGGAGAAAGGCAATGATCACCAAATATGTTGATCTTGATTCTTGAAAACTGAGGCTGTAAGAGTTGAAGAGAGGACGGAAGAGAAAGACTAAAGTAAGGTTTGTACATTTCAGTAGGATGACACTTTGCTGTAGTTTGTTTCTGTAGTACACTGCCAAGTTGCTGCTTTTAAAACATCAATGAAGAGCTATTTCTTATGCTGTACCTCTTTCCAGGAAAACATAACTTAAGTAGATTTAAACTCTGTAGTCTAAAAGGAAAATATATACTTTAGCTCTTAATAACTCTGTAACACCTTGTTTTTTTCTTCCTGTGAATTCTTCTGCTGCTTCTAATCAATCAGTTTTTCATGAACAACATATTTCTTGGAAAAATTAAGCCAAAGCAATATATGAAACACAGAACATAACTACATAGCACCAGCATAGAACAGCTTCCCGGTTGATGAACTGAGCCTGTTTATTACTTATAACTCATCACCATCATCTGAACTAAAGCTGCTTCTCCTGCTGCTCTCTTTGGAAACTGCGGGGGAAGTGGCAGATAGCAGAGGGTCTGTTCCAAACGGAGATATTGTATCATCCAAGAGCATGTCATCCAATCTTTGTTCCTCTTTTAAAGCGGCACTAAATGATAAATTTGTGAAGTGTGACAAAGGATCAGAGAAGGCCATAGCTTGATCACAGAGCTCGGGGCTTGGCCCCTGAGGCAGAGTCAGAAGTTGGCAATAGTCCACTGAATTCTGTTCCTGGTGGCTCTGCTTGGTGACGTCAGCACCTAAATCAACTGTGCCATGTGAAGCCAGGGGTGGCAGACCATGCGCACGAGCCTGTATTTCTAGTTCCTGCAATTTCAAACAAGAATCATTAAATAACATCTTCGGAATTGACTTATCATTAGAGAATAAGCCAGAAATAGAACCAAAATATCAACAGGCATTTAAAATCAAAAGTAATATAAATTATAAATAGTATTTGCAAATAATGAAATCAATGAATTCCTAATGCCTAAAAAATAACCGTGAAAAAATTACTCATATTTTTTTTTAATCTTGCCTTATTTTTCTATATAGAAATTAATGACATATGATGGTCTCATGGTGGCTCAAGCCACAAAACAGTCATTTGGAGAAGGTGAGAAATCTTCCATTCATTCTTCCTGATTAATTTATTAGCATAATTTAGGATTACTTCCTGGAAACAAAGTGCCCGACCTGACTATAAGCACGCTCAGAATGAAAAAAAAAAAAAAAGCTGAGAGTTGTAAAAGCCCATGTTATGGCATCGTGTGTCACATGAACAATGAAAAGTAACTTAATATAAACTGCTACAATATACCTTGGGGCAATGAAACCCATAGCCGTGTTCATAAAGAAATAAAAAGGGGAGGGGAGAATTCAGTGTCCAGTATAATCTAGAGAAACAAATGTTCTACTTAGTATTATATTTTGATTGTGATAATAATATGTGTGTTCATGAAGTGATACAGACTATGCATGTGTGCTTGTGTATGTGTGTGTGTGTGTATGTGTGTATGTGTGTGTGTATGTGAGTGTGTATGTGTGTGTGTGTGTGTGTGCTTGTGTGTGTGTGTGTCATCTTAATTCTGGCTTTCTAACCAAAACATAATTGAAACAGCCCAATTCATGAACTTCTAACAGGCAATAAAACTATCCTTCAGAAGGAAAAATAATTATTAATAAGAAAAAATAAATGAGACCAATGAATAAAACTGCTGTCAGGTAAGCTCCGTGGGTCATGGCAACATTCTTATAAAAACCTGAATCCGGAGTAGGAGTCTCCTGTTAGCCTGCTCTAATTTCTTCTGTCTGTGTTCTAACTCCCGGGCTCTCTGTTGTTCTTTTTGTAGCCACTTGATGTACTCCACTGATGCTTTTAGAATGGTCCCTTTGTTCCAGCGCATATCACTGCAGAACGGAGAGATAACCTTTTCACAATTGTGCATGTCAGCAGAATTCATAAGAACTTACAAAATCTTTTACATTAATATGAAATAATGATTTACATGACTATTATTCACTCTTAGATATTATTGCTTCTGAATAGAAATTTTAATAGAATAGTTAAGAAGCCCTTATATAGTAAAATTAATCCCAGAATGAAAATAAGTGTCAAAAGAAAGTAATAAAGTGACTTTTTGTGGGCGAGCTAAATGCAATATCATGATTCTACCATTACAGTTTTTATATTTTTAGTGAAAATTGCTTTTATTATTAACTCCAAGATTAAAATCTATGTGCAGTATTTCTGCATTAATGAACTAGGAAATGTACATTACTGAGGACTTAAGCCTAAATTTTTTAAGATCATTTCAAATGTACCAATCTTTTAACTTACTTTCTAATAAGGTTGCTTTTATATTTCTAAGAAAAAAAAATAAAGACCCTCCTGAATGGCGATCCGGAGTGATTGTGAGACAAATCAGACTTTGGGAACATCACTTTACGCAACAGAGCAAACTTTCTTAAATCACTTGGCCAATTTTTCTGCACAAATAGCACCAATACTTTTTAAAAGCTCAATATGGATAGTTATTTTTAAATAAGTTTAAGACAAATAAATATAATTAAACATTACCTAGTAACCTCTTAGGCTATAGCATAGAAAAACGATTTTGTTAAAGCTTATTTTTAAGACAGAAGAAATTACAGTGGAACAGGTTACTGATTTTGACAGATAAAAATATCATTGGAAATATCCATGAATGTAATACAGCATGAGAATTAATAATACATTTGGAGAATGAAGTCAAACTAATTGCTAAAGTTAATCAGAGTGATTGGAAAACCTTGAGGAATTTTCAACTCAGTCATGAGCTGTTTTTAATACAGCATAAAGTAGATAGGTAGAAAAATGATAATTTGTCCTACACGTATTTTTGGTTTATATGATCTATGTGAAATATGTTCTATCTGTATTTTGTTTACCTGATCTATGTGAATATATTGAACTCAATGGGTATTTGTTAAGGATCAAAAGTAAGAAAATGCAGCTTATGAAAGATCTGATTTGCATCTGTCTCACTGGAAGCTGATTATAGGTGACAATAACAAACTTAAGTACATTTTACTACCAGGAGGTAAAAATGCTTACTAGGTCCTGGATAACAGCTGTTTTCCACTGCAGTGCACAAGATCATTGTCAGTGTCTGTCTAAGTTTGAAAATGCTTTGTTCTCGGGGTTGTGATGCCATTGGTCTCATTCTACTCACAGGGTGAGGGAAGTGGTTGAGAAGGAAGGGGAAAGACCTACCTTTGCTGTGAAACAACAAGAAAGTATTTATAACTGAAAAGTGGAGTGAACTCTGAGGCAGCAGGAGCCTTACGGACTTTTAATATGGGACAAAAAACTTGAAGGACAAAGGAATAGATAAAATGGATAACCCTAACCACATTTGAAATTTAAAGTGCTGTTTATTTGGATAAAAAAAATAAAACCTTCCAAATGGTGACAGAGAATGTACAATATGTCTTTCTTCCGCATGCCATCTACAATACATTTTTTAAAAGGTCATTCTATTGTAAAGCCATTTTAGTATATGAGGGTTCTTCTTAAAATATTTTAAGTTTTTAATGTTTATTAAAGATATTTTGCCTCTAACCCAAGACAATTTCAAGGAGCTAGGCATTAAAAATATTGTATATGATTGTGTGATATAAACACGGACACATCAATTAAGGCATGAAAAGAAAAAAAGTTTATTTTCTGCAAAGCAATTTTTTTTTTTTTAAGACAGAGTATCACTCAGTTACTCTTGGGTTGAGTGCTGTGGTATTATAGCTCACAGCATCCTCAAACTCTTGGGCCCACGAGATCCTCCTGTCTCAGCCTCCTGAGTAACTGGGACTATAGGCCACAATGCCTGCCTATTTTTAGAGATGGGGTTGCACTTTTTTTTTTTTTTTCTTTTTGAGACAGGACCTCACTAGGTCACCCTTGGTAGAGTGCCATGGTGTCACAGCTCACAGCAACCTCAAAATCTTGGGCTTAAATGATTCTCTTGCCTCAGCCTCCCAAGTAGCTGAAGTAGCTGGGACTACAGGTGCCCACCACAATGCCTGCCTATATTTTTTTTTGTTGCAGTTGCCCTTGTTTAGTAGGCCCAGGCTGGGCTCGAACCCACCAGCAGTGGTATATGTGGCTGGCGCCCTACTCACTGAGCTATGGGCACTGAGCCAGGGGTTGCCCTCTTAATCAGGCTGGTCTCAAACTCCTGCGCTCAGGCAATCCATGCCTCGGCCTCCCTGAGTGCTGGGATTACAGGTATGAGTCACCATGCCTGGCTTGCAAAACAGTTTTCTTTGAAGAAAAAACTTTTGGTGGATTGAAAGCCTGAATACATTTCAGGCCAGATGGGTAATACAAATGAGTAAAACACAGAAAAGCTACCATGCAAAGCCACAGAAAATGTATATGCTGTCTTAGGAGTGCACAAAAAAAGCTTTTTAAACCAGAAAAGAAGAATACATTACAAGTCTCATTTTTCTTCCTTGGATCAACATTTTGTGACTCCTGATTTAGAAAGTTTTTTCAGGTCTCATTTACTACCTCAATTACTATTCTTACATAAAAGCTGGAGCAAATTCTGCTTCAGAAGAAGGGAAAAAGTCAGTTTAGCAAAAAATCACTAAACTACTTTGTAAATAAACAAGTGGAAGGCAAGCATAATTTTTTTTTTTTATCACCAATATAATAATTCCTGTTCTAATAATATATTTAGGCGGCGCCTGTGGCTCAAAGGAGTAGGACGCCGGCCCCATATGCCAGAGGTGGTGGGTTCAAACCCAGCCCCGGCCAAAAACTGCAAAAATAAATAAAATAAAATAAGATAACATAAAATAAAATAAAATAGAATAAAAATAATAATATATTTAACTTTCTACTAGTGTAATTTGTGTAAACTTGGCTCACAAAGATGTATATGAACAAGAGTACTTCTGTGTACTCTACAGAGGACTACTATCTTACATTGTACACAGTCTTCAATCTTTGTGTTTACTTCTTATTTTTGTTTGGTTTTGTTTTTTGACAGTGGTCATTGCCTGGTAGGGTTTTTTTCCTGGTATTTTTTTTTTTTTTTTTTCATTTAGTTTTCTCAACCTATACTTCTCAATTTTAGCTGTTCTCTGTATTATTTTCTCTTCTGGCCTCATCACTTTGACTTTCAAAGAAATAAAAATTTCTGAATGTTTTCATACATACAAGTGGAAATTGCTAGAATTCAAAGTATCTTTGGGTATTAGGTTTGAACTCCTAACCCAAACCCAAAGTTTATTCCAGTTATGAGCTGGAAAAGTCATCACAGTTCACACACTGTGATTTGCCCAAGAGTTTATGGTGTTTAGAAGATAAGTCCCAAGTCTCTTTCTGCAAACCTATGGCTTTCCAGCCTTTTCAAACAAATTTGTTTAAATAAATAAGGTTGGGGGTTTTTTGTTGTTGCTGTTGTTTGTTTGTTTGTTTGTTTGTTTGAGACAGAGCCTCAAGCTGTGCCCTGGGTAGAGTGCTGTTGCATCACAGCTCACAGCAACCTCCAACTCCTGGGCTCAAGCAATTCTCCTGTCTCTGCCTCCAAAGTAGCTGGGACCACAGGTGCCCACCACAATGCCCAGCTATCTTTTGCTTGCAGCCATCATTGTTGTTTGGCGGGCCTACACTGGATTTGAACCCGCCAGCTCAGGTGTATGTGGCTGGCACCTTAGCTGCTTGAGCCACAGGCGCCGAGCCAAAATAAGTAAGTTTCATATTGTGATTCAGTGTTCTGTTAGCACATATAACTGCAACAAAGATTTCACAAGATATTACTATCCTCTTTATAGGGAGTAAGTAATAATCTAATATTTTCAATGCTGTTCTTTTTTGTTTGTTTAAAAGATCTGGTTCAAGGGTGGTGCCTGTGGCTCAAAGGAGTAGAGCACTGGCCCCAAATGCTGGAGGTGGCAGGTTCAAACCCAGCCCTGGCCAAAAACTGCAAAAAAAATAAAAAATAAAAAAAAAAATCTGGTTCTGTTGCATTTCATTGATTTCACGATCCATTAAAAGGCATGACATATGATTTGAAAAATCCTATACTAGATGATTGTATAGTTTGATATATTTTTTAAAAATAAAATTGTAAGTCATTTTAATGATTATCATCACCTACTGAACAAATTATTCTGAAATTTGTTAAACTGAAATTTAGTTTGATCTTTTTTTTCTTTCAGATACACTTTTTGTTGATTTTGCCATTGTCCTAAGGTGGTAATGCCACTTTTTCCTTTACTTTCTTACCTGCCTCTTCTGTGTTATACCCATACTTTTAACCCAGTATTCTTGCTTTCTATGACTTTTAGGTTGTTCATAGTAACATCTAAAAATTCAATAAATTAATCCAAAAGAATTTTGTAGAGTAGGATCCAGACTCTATTTCTCAGGGGAAGTCCATTTTAATAATCTACACTCTGGATTCCCCCACAAGACTCTCATTGCTGAGCCTTAGAGAGGAACACCAGATGAAAAGGCCAGGCCACAGCTAGCCAAAGAACACAATGTATTAAAGCAGACTTAAGAGTTGTGAGATTCTTGGAATGACACACCTTCAGTGAAGTATCTTCTCTTCTTGTGTTAGGCAGACATCTAATTAATGTGTTTTGAACTAGACCCAAATAAATGTCATTTGCCCACATACGATGTAATAGAATTAAAACCAATAACAACCCCCCTTTCAGAAATCCATAAGGAAGAGAAAGACACTTAAGAATGCTTATAATGAAGTTATCCCTATTATGGTCCCTTTTAGATATGATTCTGTAGTAGATTGACTTTTCATATTCTAGAACAGGGGTAGACAAACCATAGCCCATAGTCTGTTTTTGTCAATAAAGTTTCATTGGATAGGGTCATGTTCATTCATTTGCATATCTGCTTTTGAGCTACAATGGCAAAGTTAAATAATTGAGACAAAGACTGTATGATTCACAGAGCTTGAAATGTTTACTCTCTGGCTCTTTAAAGGAAAAGAGTGCCATCCGGCCAGGGGTGAGGGTACCTGCAGCCTGAGGCTGGACGGGACCCTCCAGATGTGCAAGTATGGTCCCTCCACCCAGTTCAAACTTTGCCTTTTAGTAAAGGGATTTGTTGTGTACAATTTGCATTCTTACAGATAGCCACACTCAAGGATCCAGAAGGCCATGTGTGTCCCCAAGATCACAGGTTCTTTAGCCCAGAAAGGAGTTTTTAGATAATCAAAGCTCTTATGTGGAGTGATGATACTCGCATACAAACTTTATAATTTGCCACATATTCTCATACACCTTATTTGATTTTATTTTTATAAAAACCCAGTCATATGGGGAAGGCAAGTATTTTCTTCTGCTAATAGAATCACATGCTTAAAGATTTAAAAAAATCTGAAGACTTTTTAGTAGAGCCCAGACTAGGGTGGAGTACATGTGCATGAGGATAAACATTATATTCCCTTGTATCATAAATTGTGGAATTGTCCAAGTGAATTAGAAAATTTAGGTTCCAGGGAAAAGTGCTTTCAAATCTTATAAATATCACTCTATCAAACATGATCATTTTTGGACAATGGATAATTTCCAGTACTTAGAGAGGTCAGTTCTCAGTTTGAGTGAAACATTTTCAAATCATTATTAAGGCTACATATCATGTTTTATGGTTTTTGAAGAAATAGTCAACATTCTAAACTGACACTTTGATTAACTATTTCTTAAGATTTACAACCTCAAAGTGTTTGACTGATGTTGCATGTGTTTGACACAAAACTTGGTTAGCATTAATCAACAAGCTTTTGCAATTCCCTTTTGTACTTGTAAGTGTCCAGAATTTTGGGACCCCAGAAAAGGTGGAAATTCTTTTTCCATGTGCACACAAATCTTAAGTTGAAGAATTGCAGTGGCCATAAATCAAGTATGTAGCTGGCATCATAAATAGCACTTGGCATTATCACTAAATTTGCCAATATTGTCACTATACAGAAAGAGCCACTATAAACTAAGAGAAGTAACTTATTTCCTACAGCTCAAAAGGACAACCCTTAGTAACAGCTTTGATGCTTAACAACAATCAGTCTGGAATAGATATTTTAAAATGAGACCAGCAATAGTTTATCTTTGCCATAAGCTGCTTAGTTTTCTAGTCATTGGTTTTCTCCTCCCTTCTTCCCTCCCACCCATTTTTGGGGGTATTGAAACCATAACGTTATTACAGAAATGATTGTGTAACTCACGGATCATTAGACTTTGGAATAAGAGTGCCAAGCTCCTTGATTCGGTAATTAATATTATACCTTCTTCTTCTTTCAACTATTAAAGAAGAAATATTATTGATTATTCTCATTAAAGGACAGTTGGCTTTTGGTCAGCTGTAAACTTCCTTAATAATCTTTTAAAAACAATGGACACATTGTATCCCCCTTGATTGCACTAATGTACATAGCTGTGATTTAACAATTAAAAAAAATAAAAATAAACAAATAAGTAAAAACAATGGACAAAAAAATTCATTTAGTCAAAAGATAATACTTCTCAACCATAAAATAAAAATTCAAATTTATTCTAAAAGTCAAAGTTACAATATTAGAATTGTAAATACATGATTTACAATGTTTTAAAAACATTTTGTCACAAAACATTTTTTCAGTCTTTGAAATGCAATATTTATTCATATTGAAATGTAGATATGTATGTGAGTGTATATTTTATACGTATTTATGTTTATTCAGTTTGTCTTTTCACACATACGAAATTTGTTAGTCCATGAGGATTGTAATCCTTCTAGGTCATGTACCATGTTTTACTCTTCTCAGATATTCTCCTGAAAACCTAACATGATGTTTATCACATAGTAGGTGTGTGTGCCCATGACATACATACCTACTATGACATCTTTGAGGGCAGAGACCAGGCGTCCTCAAACTGTGGCCCACGGGCCACATGAAGTGGTGTGAATTGTATGTGTTCCCATTTTGTTTTTTACTTCAAAATAAGATATATGCAGTGTGCATAGGAATTTGTTCATAGTTGTTTTTTTTTTAACTATAGTCTGGCACTCCAACAGTCTGAGGGACAGTGAATTGGCCCCCTGTTTAAAAAGTTTGAGGACACCTAGCAGAGACCTACCATCTTACTGACTTTTTGTATTACCAATGGACTTGGAATACTGGAGATACTAAGTAAATATATATTGATTAGATTTTAAATTTTTTTCTACTTATTAGCATTCAGATATATATGAGTGTGTGTGTGTATATATATATATATATATATATAGAGAGAGAGAGAGAGAGAGAGAGAGAGACATATATGTATATATAACTGATACAAATCAATTACTAATAATGTGCATGTGTGTACATATCATATATCAGTGTATTTATAAAGTTCCTGTGCAATGGTTTACCATTTTAAATTGCACATGAACTTTATAGCCACCTTATATATCACTGGATATATCAGTGGTTTTCAAGCTTTAGTGTGCCTCAGACACACCTAAAGGGATTGTTAAAATAGAGATTTACTGCACATCTGGAGATTCTGATTTTAGGAGGTTGGGAGAGGGAGAAAGGGACAGGCAAGAGTTTGGACTTCCAAGTTCCGAAGTGTTGGTATTGCTGTTCATGTAAGGTCAATGCTGGGAGAACAACTGCTGAAGGCTCTTCTTCAGAGGCTGCTAATGCTGCTCTCATTCCCATGCATTGCTTATGGCAATTTTATGCATCACGTACTAAGTGTTTAATGACATTTAGGCATTAGACTTCATAGCAACAGTCGAATTTTCTATATGGACTCTTCTCCGAGAGCAGTCTATTACGCCACATTCCCAGTATTAAGAGCCATAACATATATTTATATGTAACAGTTTAACAGATTACACATTTAAATCTTTCAGGGAAATGAATCTAGAAAAGACTATAAAGAAGAAAAATATTTCTAAAATATTAGAAAATACTAGTATAATATACACTTGAAAATTAAGATCTGCTCTGGAAATAAGGAAAGTAACCCAATACCATCAATTGTCTTGGTAAACTTACTCTAAGACCCAAATTATCATGAATGGTTTTGACATTTAGGAATAATACATTGGCCTCCTCCTAAGATCAGAATAGAATTGATTCTTGAGAGTACTTTCCTTCTCCAGTCCTATTTCCCCTGCGCAAGTGATTCAAAATGCAGCTAAATGACACAACACAAAAACACTGAAGAGAAAACAAAGGTAAAGCTGGTAGAAATGCATACATATTGCAGTGAGACTTTAATAATTCTATGTTCACTCACATTAACTCATATGTAAACCAGACTTTTAAACATAAGATGAAAACCAGCTGCGAAGGAAGTGCCCAGCTTTATCTCAAAGTGGGGGGCTGTTTGAGTCCTATAATGTATCTTTACAACCTACTACTTACACACACTTTATGTAGAATAACAGAAACTTCTCTACCCTTCTTTGATTGTAGTCTAAGCATTGATAATCACTAATTACAGTGAGAAATTTGGTTTCTCAATGTACCTCCTATCTAGTATTAGTTATTTGTAAAAGAGTCAAGTTTTAAGAAATTATTAAATTATTTTATGGCATATGCAGTTTTACTGTTTGCAAAGTTTTTGACCTACTCACTCAATCCTGCCCGTAGATCTACCAAGATGGGTCCCTACCCTGATTCACACTTACAGAACCCATTCTGGCCTTTCCCATCATGTCTCTCCCCCCTGAGCAAGGCAGCTGACAGAATTTCTCCTAAACTATACTACTGTATACTTATTTCCCCATGCTTGTCTTGAGCCCACTTCCTTCTGTCTATCTTCCTCAGGGAGGAACCCGACACCAGTGTGCTTACCGCAGGCCAGAGATGTAACCAAAGGGAACTTGTTTGCAGGGCTGTGTATTGAGCTTGAATGTACAGGATGGGGTGTTCATGCTCATATTGAGATCACTTGCATATACATAACTAAATAAAAGCTGAGGAGAGGCTCAGTGCCCGTAGCTCCGTGAGTAGGGCACCAGCCACATACACTGAAGGTGGAGGGTTCAAGCCTGGCCTGGACCTGCTAAACAATGACAACTACAAAAAATAAATAAATAAATAAATAGCCATATGTTGTTGTGGATTCTGGTAGTCCCAGCTACTTGGGAGGCTGAGCCAAGAGAATCACTTAAGCCCAAGAGTTGTAGGCTGCTGTGAGCTGTGACACAACAGCACTCTACTGGGGGTGACATAGTGAGACTCTGTCTCAAAAAAAAAAAAAAAAGAGGCTGAGGACAAAAAACGGGTGGGCTGCAAGCTGGGAACTAGCATTGTCCTACTCTGACATCCTCACACTAAATTCCAGCAAGGTGAGAATTCTAAACTCACTCTGGGCCTTCCCGTTTTTAGGAAGGATGAACCATACTTAATTGTACATATTTAGACATCTGGTAAGTGGGACTTCCTTTGTACTTTTGCCACAATCTTCACAAGTTTTAAGGGTTGTTCTAAATTCATTATATATACAATATTGTACTATGAAATTTTTGGTATTGATTCCCCCCCACAGCAAGATGACATAGCAAGAGATTCCAGATCAAAAAACACTTCAGCAATGGACAGACCAGACATATATCATCCTCTGTGCTAAATGGCTATTTCTTTAAGCTACAGACAGAAGAGACAAGGTAGAAGCAAGGTCAATGAAGCAAGGTCATTAATAGGCTTATTAGGAGAGAAGTCATACTTCTTCAATGTCCAAATTCCTTCTTAGCCATTAGCTATCTCTGCTCATATTCTACTTGCCTCTAATCTAGACCAAAGTGATCTTCTCTGCTGTAGGGGATATGGGATCATATTCATAATGACTGGCATGAATGGCCACATGTCCGTGCCCTCTTCCATCTGGTCAGCAAACCTCCACTGTGACAACTGCAGGTGCGTGATGGACACTTGGAGGTTTCACAGCTACTTGTTTGGATTTCAGTTAGTCATGTGGAAGGAAATTGCTGAATAGATTTAGAGATTTAAATTTTATTTATTTTTATGTCATTTTACTCTTTTCTCAGTTTTTGATTTGGCTCCCAGAAGAAAAAGTCTTCCTATTCTATTAGTCCTGCTCACTTGAGATAGCTAAGCACTTAAGACCAAGGGTACTTAGCACTTTGGAGTGACCAAGTGCCCTACAGCTCAGCCTTGCTGCTCATCTACTTCTCTTGCTGGCAATTCTCCCTTTCACATGACCTGTTAGCAGAGACAAATTGACCCTTAGGAAGGCACAACACCCCCCCTTTTTTCCAGGGGTGAAATTTTAGTATTGCTACATAACCAATGCCCTTCAGATAACCTATCACCAGGAAGGAAAGAGCAGATTGCCACAGAAAAATGAGAACCTGGAGTTATGTTCCTTGATATTTAAATGGAGTAAATTTTCTAAACTCACTTCTATCTCTTTTAAACCTTTGAGTCAATGAGTCACAATAGAGTTCAAATGCAACTGAATGCACTTGTCTCAGGAACAGGCAGCCTCCTTGAGAGTGAATGATCAAGGGATGAATTGGGGATGTTTCACCTTGGGAAAATAGATAGGTTTTCTGAGTGTTCCCATTTATTTAGGTATCCCAAAATAGCTCAAGTTGTGAGCATGTCCAGTTAATTGTGGTCACTGACTTCTAAATACTTATGGAATGGTAATAAAATGCTGTATACTTTAACCTCAAGCATTTCCTCTTGCGTTAATTAATTTTATATGGAAAAAAATCATATACTCACTGAGGTTGTGGTTGTCCTTTTTTTGTCTCTCTTTTGCCAAAGTTCTAGTGTCAGTTTCTAATGAAAAGAAAAATAATTGTAGCACTGCTTAGTTCTACCTTAAAACCTCTCTAGGCAACATAATTCCAGAACACTAGGTGAAAATATACTATTTCTTGATCCAAAATAACACAATAATGTTTTTGATGTAAATATTCTAGCATTTGGAACATAGTACTCTTCAGTAAGAGACAATGGCAAAACTTTTAGGCTCTGTCTGGGGTAGGAAAACCTGGATTTGCATTCTAGTCCCCCATTTAATAGCCACAATATGGCTATTACCAAACTTCTCTGTGTTTCAGGACTTTTATAAAATGAATGCAATAGCCACCTGATAAAGGAGGTACACTGCACAGCAAATATTGAACTCTTCCTCAATCATTGTTATTTTCAGAAGTTTGAGATTCATAAAGAAAGAATTCCAACCTAAGTTTTACATAATTAGTTGTGATTTCTACATCCTCAGTTGGAGCTAACTACATTTCTCAGATATTCATGTCAAACAAATCCACATTCTGCTCCAGGAAATAGCCTTTCCCTCTATGTGCCATGTGGTCGTTTATGCTCATGAGCCTCCAAAATGGCCAACAGTGATTCTGACCGTGTAGTAGTCACACCCTTGCTAGTTTCCTTGGACACTGAATAGGGCTGATGTAGCAAGCCAATAGCATGTTGAAGAAATGACTACTGTGGCTACCAAGGCTGGATCATAGAAGAAATTTTCAGCTGCCACATTGGTGTCTCTTATATTATCTGCTGTCATGTCATGAGGATGCTCAAGTGACCCTATGAAGAGGTCTATTAGGTTGAGAACCAAGACCACTTGCTAACACAACTCATCCTTCTTCAAGACCTTAGGTGAGCCATCCATGGCATGTACCCTTTAACCCCACTCAAGTCTCAGATGCCTGCACCTCAGGCTGACCCCTTGACTACAACATCTTGATCAGACCCAATTCACTAACCCACTCCTGGATTCACTCCTCAAAGATTAGATGAGATAATACATGTTTATTGTTTCAAGTTGCTAAGTTTTAAGAGTAATTTGCTGTTGTAAAACAATAATTAAATAATACAGTGTTAGTAGAATTGGTATAGTTTTGAAAATAGGTGATAAAATAATACATGTTATTTAAGTGTATTTATTTAAAATTATATTAATTTTAGTCTGAATGCGTAAACATTTGGGCATTAATGATTAACCTGCAAGAGTGGTTATACTGTATTGATTGAAAATGTTACTGCTAACTATATAAAATTATTAAAGACCAGGTTTGATTCCAAAATAAAAAGTTGGTATAAAAATTTCAAATGAATTTGATTTTATTTTAATGGAGGGACTAATACTGAACTTGCAAGTCAGGAGATATTTATGTTGATTCATTTCTGCCTCAAACCAGCTGTGTTACTCTGGGAAAATAATTCCTCTGATGCTTGATTTTCTCATCAATATTTTGGAAGAATTTGACTATGATCCTGTAATTCCTTTGAGTTGTATAAATTTTGAAAAAAAGTATTGAAAAATTGAGAATTCTTTTGCATATTGATAAAGTTAAATACATGTCTATCATAAAATCTGTAAAACAAGCTACAAAGAAAAAAATCCTTCTAAACAAAAAAGTTTTGCTGTATATCAAATTCTTTATACAAACTATAAACTAATTCCCCTAATTTAATGTATTATTTTGCAAATAGGTGACTAGATTGCATCTATTCAATTTCAAAATGAAACCTATGTTAACTTAAATTGCTATGTATGTAAACCATGTATGTATATATTTGCTGAATTCCTAAAATAATGAATAAATTCAGTTAAACTTAAGTTTTATTGTCTTACTGCTTGCATATCATAGGAAAAATGAGGAAATTATTCTCTAAATGTCTTCCTTTTAACTGATATTTTGATAACATTTTAAATGTTCTCTTTAACATGGTAATGCATTTCAATCATATTTTGTGCAGTTGGTAGAAACAAAAATGAGAAAAACTAAACAAGCAACATTACCTGTAACTTCCCTTTTCATTGGTAGACTACTTGGACAGGAAGCACTTGTAAGTCCCATCTTAACTGGTGAAATTCCCTGCTCGCCAGTATACACATCCAAAATACTTCCAGATAACTTCAGAGGAAAAATGAAGAAAAGATCAGTTAAACCTTCTGTGTGCATGAATATATTCTGCCATACATTTTACATTCTCCATATTAAATCTGCCACTTTGTTAAGAATAATTTGTAATATATATGTGTATTTAATTTTAAATAAGAGAAGAGTATGCATCGACTATTTTTAAATGGATTATGGAATGCTTGTGGATAAGATATGCTGGGAAAAAAAGCTATTCATATTTAAGCAAAAAGACAAAGCAATACACATATGAAGGAAAATTCCTATTAATATTTACAAAGTTATAGAAGTTTGCTCCAGCATTTGACCTGGTTATAAATGAATTTAATTAAAAAATATCATTTTGGACAAAAATCAATACAAATCTTTGCAAAGCTGGAAAGTTCATTGCATACCACAAATTAGGTGTAATGAAAGCTTTCTTAATACCATCAGTGCTACCAGCAACTAACAGTCATGAGATGTTTTACATTGTTAATTAAATGAGAAGCTCTTTCCTTCCTGGAAGGCATAATTTTTCTCATTGTACACTTAATGTTCTAGATTATTATAAATATCCCAGCTGGTAACCAAAAGTAGTCTAAAACTACTTTTGCCTCTAGTGAATATAGGGTACATCCAATTATAGCAACACTGCAATTCTTGAACTACTTCTTGGGAACAATTTTTCAGAAAAGCCAAAGTGACTTATATACAATCCAAAATTGCACCAATTCATTATTCAAAATGGGCTTATTGATTAGATCTCCCAAGAAAATTAAATTTGAATAATATCCATATTTCAAGTTAATATTCATTATTCCAGAACAAGCTATAGTTATAGTGCAGGATTTGAAATTTAAAAATATTTCCATTCTAAGTATCTTTATTCCATTTCTGGGCAATAAACCAAGAGCTGAATAAGAAGCAATTTTTTTTTTTCTTTTCTCAAGGTTTAGGAACAAAACATACAATCAAACAGAGCTATAACAAGATTATTATCAGATTCTCACTTCTTGCAAACTCCAGTTCAATTCGAAAGAAACTTGTGATGTTTATGAGACTAGAAATACATACAAAGAAAGGACACATTAGGACAAAAAGTAGTTTCTGAGGTATTAGTTTATGATAGAATATGTAATAAATGTATATTTCTGAGGAAATACTTTGAAAATGTAGTTGAAATTATCTAGTATATAAGTTTATCTGCATGTCAATAAAGAAATTCAAGACTGGATTTGATATTCTATTTATTTATTTATTTATTTATTTATTTATTTATTTATTTATTTATTTATTTTTGAGACTATGTCGCCCTGGGTAGAGTGCTGTGGTGTCACAGCTCAGAGCAACCTCCAACTCCTGGGCTTAAGTAATTCTTTTGCCTCAGCCTCCCAAGTAGCTGGGACTACAGGTGCCCACCACAATGCCCAGCCACTTTTTTGTACCCCTTGATTGCACTAATGTACACAGCTATGATTTAACAATAAAAAAAAAGTACAAAGTTGTAAAGAATTTTTGAAAAGCCTTTTGGTTGTGAGCTGAGGTAACACCAAACCTGAAATGCATGGTTCCTCTGTACATTTGAGAAACATAATGGAAACACTGAACAAAAATGGAATGAAGGGAAAGGAACTAAGGAAATGGCACTTTTTCTCTAAAGAACTTTAATTCAGATGGACTTCAATACAGAAGTGGAAAATTGCAGAACTGTTATGGAAGAAAGGGAGCCATATTATAGCTACACTGCAACAATGAAATCAGAGGGTCCTAGCTATAGCACTTGGCTACCCAATGCATTATTCCTTAGAAATGGGCTTGAAATTCTGATAATGAATCTAATCCTGCTTCACTGTAGCTGTATTACATCTTCTCCTGATCTTGGTTATTGTCTAATTTATGCCATAAAGCACAGTAATTAATATACTATTTAATTTTGTGCTGCAGGTACTGCTCTCTTTCATGTAAATGGCTAATCACTTTGTGAATGTCATTAAACAATTGTGTTTCAGTTTCAAAGAATGTTATATACTCCACGTAACCTAAAATGCCTTTCCTCCATTAGAAGATTCAAGAGTACAATGTTAGTGAAAATTTAAAGTTTGCATACACATCTGAAAGAGCTCACAAAGAAAACTTATATCTACCTTTGTCAAAAGCATAAGTTACTCAGATTAAATTTTAACTTTAATTCATAGATCAGCAGGCAACCAGATAGATACTTTATGAAGAAATATTCATTCTGGTCAAAAAAATGAAATTGCTTTCTCAGTGAGGCAAAACATTTGACTTGACGATAGGCAAACATATTATCATTGACAACAAACTCATATTTTAAAAGAATAAAATAAAGAATTTACAATAAAATCTATTCAACAACATAGAGTATAGTTCTCTATAAGAAAATACCTTCCTTGGGTAGAAAAAAGTAAACACCTGATCTAAGAAATTGCTCTGAGATAAGCAGCTATTGACAGTGGGTTCCTGGTACCTGAGGCTCTTCCCCAAGATTTTATTCAACCAGAATCCACAGAGAACTCAAATTTATTAGCAAGAACACATGACCCCATTTCAGGGTGGGCAAGGGACTTAAAAAGAAACTTCTCTAAAGAAGACAGATGAAAAATCTACAAACAAATTAAAAAAAGTTCATCATCCTTAATCATCAGAGAAATGCAAATCAAAACTACTTTGAGATATCACCTAACCCCAGTAAGAGTAGCCCACATAACAAAATCCCAAAACCAGAAATGTTGGCATGGATGTGGAGGAAAGGGCACA
>CAUYPK010003491.1:0-27329 GCA_963574355.1 Loris lydekkerianus
ATTATCTATTTCTACCTGGAAGCTTTCTGTCCCTAAAAATATATGTGACAACTTCCTCCCATGAGCACTATAATTCTTGCTGCTGAATGTGACTGTTTAGAACTTAACTCATTCCAGTATTTATTAACAGTTACTATAAAAAAAGACACTTCATCTGGGTCTTCATTGATGTTAAGAATAAAAAAAAAATATATATATATATATATATGTAATCTAACTATATATTCTCTATAACAGAATCATTTTAGATCCAAAGTTACAAAGAGGTAGAAAATGAAAGAATGGGCTCGGCACCTTGTAGCTCAAGTGGCTAAGGTGCCAGCCACATACACAAGACCTGGCGGGTTTGAATCCAGCCCAGGCCTGCCAAACAACAATGACAACTACAACCAAAAAAAAAAAAAAAAAAAAAAATAGCCAGGCGTCATGGCGTGTGCCTGTAGTCCCAGCTACTTGGAAGGCTGAGGCAAGAGAATTGCTTAAGCCAAGAGTCAGAGGTTGCTGTGAGCTGTGTTGCCACAGCACTCTCCCCAGGGCGACAGCTTGAGACTCTGTCTCAAAAAAAAAAAAAAAAAAAGAAAGAATGGAAAACGATATTCTATGCAAACTTACTTCAGAGAAAAGTTACTGCACACAAAGGAAGACAGTATGTGTATGCAATTGGCAAAAGGACATTATATTATATTAGCTAGACTAACCCCCCACCCCCCAAAAAAAAAGAAAAAAAAGAAGAAAGAAAGCACATAAAAGAAAGAGAGAGAAGACCCATATTACTAAAATCAGGAACAGAAATAGGGAAATTGTTGCTGACATCATAGAAATAAAAAGGATTATAACAGAATACTTGGATATTTATATGTCAGCAAATTGAATAATGTAGATGAAATCAATGAATTCCTAAAAATAAACTACCAAAACTGACTCAAAGAAAATATACAATGTCTGAATAGACCTATATAGTAAATAAAGAGATTGAATCAATAATCAGAAAGCTTCCAACAAAGAAAAGTCCAGGACCAAAGGGTTTCACTATTCAATTTTATCAAATATTTAAAGAAGAACTAACAACAATCCTTCTCAAATTCTTCGACAAATAGAAGGAAAGGGGGGAAACACTTCTTAACTCATTTTATTAGGCCAGGATTTGCACCACACGAAAATTACAGACCAATATCCCTTACAAATATAGATTAAAAAAATTCTTAAAATACTAGCAAACTGAATCCAGCTGTATATTAAAAGGTCTATACACCATGAACAGGCGAAATTTATCCCAAGAAAGCAAGAGTAGTTCACATTTGAAAATTACTCTATGTAATAGAGTAATAAAATAAAAGCATCTCATCTCAACTGATGTGGAAAAAGCATTATGACAAAATCCAACACCCTTTCATGACAAAAACATTTGTCTAAAAATAAAAGGGAACTTTCTTAGTCTGATGAAAGGCTTCTACAAAGAACCAACAGCTAACATCATTACTTAATGCTAACCCCTAAGATCAGGAGCCAGATGAAGATGTTCACTCTCACCGAAAGTTCTAGCCAGGGCATTTATTTTTATGTTTTCATTACAAGCTAACATGAGGATACAGATGTTTAAGTTACATTATTTTCAATTCTAAGGTCAACTTCAAGTTGTAGTTGAGCCCTTTACCCTGGGGTGTGCTGAACCCTCACCTTGTGCACCTTAGGGGAGATTCCCCATTGCCTTCCCTCCTCTTGCCAATTGCCCTCCCTCCTCCCCTGGCCAGGGCATTTAGGCAAGAAGAATAGAAAGAATGCATCTAAATTGTAAAGGAAGAATTAAGAATTTCTCTATTGGCAGTGCCCATAGCTCAGTGGGTAGGGCACTGGCCAGATAAACCCAGGGTGGCCTGTTTGAACCCGGCCCGGGCCAGCTAAAGCAACAATGACAACTATAACCAAAAAATAGCCAGGTGTTATGGGGGGCACCTGTAGTCCCAGCTACTTGGGAGGCTGAGGCAAGAAAATCGCTTAAGCCCAAGAGTTTGAGGTTGTTGTGAGCTCTGACACCATGGTACTCTACCAAGGGTGACACAGTGAGACTCTGTCTCAAAAAAAAAAAAAAAGAATTTCACTGTTTAGGGATGACACGATCTCACACAGAGAAAATCCTAAAGAACACATACACACAGAGAGCTAATAAATGAATTTAGCAAAACTGCAAGATATAAGATCAACAGACAAAAATCAGTTGTATTTTTATGCACTAGCAATAAATAATCCAAAATGAAAGAAAACAATTCCATTTAACAAAGCATCAAAAATATGCTTTGAATATGACATTTGAATAAATTTAACCAAAGGGTACATGACTAGAACACTGAAAATTGTGGCAGCACCCATAGCTCAGTGGGTAGGGTTCTGGCTACATACACTGAGGCTGACAGGTTCGAATCCAGCCTGAGTGAGCTAAAACAATAATGACCACTGCAACAAAAAAAATAGCTGGGTGTTATGGCTGGTGCCTGTAGTCCCAGCTATCTGGGAGGCTGAGGCAAGAGAATCACTAAACCCAAGAGTTTGAGGTTGCTTCCCAGCTACTTGGGAGGCTGAGGCAAGAGAATCACTAAATCCAAGAGTTTGAGGTTGCTTCCCCGCTACTTGGGAGGCTGAGGCAAGAGAATCGCTAAACCCAAGAGTTTGAAGTTGCTGGGAGCTGTAACGCCACAGCGCTCTACCCAGGGTGAAAACTTAAGACTCTGTCTCAAAAACAAAACAAAACAAAACACACTGAAAACTACAGAACATTATTAAAAGAAATTAAAGAATACCTAAATACTGTTAGTAAATGAAAAGGTATCGCATGCTCATGGATGGGAAAGCATCATTTTAAGACAGCAATATTTCCCAAATTGATCCACAAATTCAATTTTCAACTTCCTTTTTTTGTAGAAGTGAATAAGCTACTCCTAAAATTCATTTGAAATTGCATGGGACTCTGAATAGCCAAAACAATTTTGAAAAAGAATATAACTGGAGGACTTTTACTTCCCCATTTCAAAATTTAATACAGAGCTACAGTAATCAAAGAATGTGGTATTAGGATAGGCAGATAGATTAATGGGACAGAATTAAAAGTGCAGAAATAAACCTATATATCTATGGTCAATTGATTCTTTTTTTAAAAAAACAGAGTCTGACTTTGATGCTCTGGCTAGAGTGGTACAGTGTCATTGCTCACAGCAACCTAAAACTCTTGGGCTCAAGCAATCCTCTTATCTCAGCCTCCCAAATAGCTGGGACTATAGGCACAAAGCCAGGCTAGTTTTTCTATTTTCAGTAGAGATGGGGTCTCGCTCTTGCTCTGTCTGGTCTTGAACTCCTGAGCTCAGGTGATTTACCTTGGCCTCCCAGAGTGCTAAGATTACAGGCATGAGCCACTGCACCCCACCTTGGTCAACTGATTCTTGACAAAGGTGTCAAGACTGCCAAATGGGGAAAATAGACTTTTCAACAAATTATGATGAGACAACTGGATACTCAACATGTAAAAGATTGAAATTGAACCCTTACATATACAAAAATTAACTCAAGAGAGGTAAGACTGAAATGTAAGTTAGAACTACAATAAAACATAAGTAAATCTTCATGGCTTTGGATTTGGCAATGAATTCTTAGCTATGACACCAAAAGCAAAAGCAAGAAAAGAAAAAAAAGATAAACTTTTGTGCATCAAAGAACACAACTAAGAAAGTGGGGGGAAGAAAGAAAGTGGGAAAAAATGTTAGTCATATATCTGATGAGGGTGTAATAACAGAAGCATATAAAAATTTCCTATAACTCATCAACAAAAAGATAACCCAATCTGAAAATAGACAAAGGGGGTCAGCCCAGTGGCCCAAGCCTGTAATCCTAGCAATTTGGAAGGCTGAATTGGAAGAATCTCTTGAAGCCAGAGTCCAAGACTAGTGATCAACACACAGCAAGACCCTGTTACAAAAAAGTAAAAATATTAGCTGGGTGCCCTTGAAGTCTCACCTACCAGGGAGGCTGAGGTGGGAATATGGCTGGAGACCAGCCTGGGCTATATATTGAGACCTCAGCTCTACCAAATAATAATAATAATAACAATAAGAAAAATAATAAAAGTAAAACATAGAATGACCATGTGACCTAGCAATTCCACTCTTAGGTATGTACCCAAGAGAACTGAAAACCTATGTCCACACAAAAACACAGCTAAATTCATTAATAGCCAAAAAGTGTTAACAACCCAAATGTCCATCAATCGATAAATAAACTGTAGTATGCAATGGAATATAACTTAGCCATGAGTACTAATACATGCTACCATTTGGATGAACCTTGGAAATCTGCTGAGTGTCACCTAAGGTATGATTCCATTTATACCAGATGTCTATAAAAGGCAAATCCATGGAGACAGAACACAAGACTGGTGGTTGCCAGAGGTTAGTTGGAAGAGGGAATGGGAACTAGCTGCTTGATGGGTATAGAACTTCTTTTGGAGGTGATGTAAATGTTCTGGAATAAGATAGTGGTGATATTTGCTCAACTTAGTAAATCTAAAAAAAAAAAAAAAAAAAAAAGCACTAATTGTGCACTTTAAAATGGCTGAAATGTTGAACTTTGTGTCATGTGAATCTTATTTCATAAAATGTAATTGAGGGCAGCTTTGAAAAGACAGTGGCAGGCTGAAGACATTTTAAAGTATCAACAGGTACCTGTTTCCCCGAAAATAAGACATCCTCCGAAAATAAGACCTACTTACAGGAAAGATTAAGACGTCCCCTGAAAATACAACCTAGTGCATCTTTGGGAGCAAAACTTAATATAAGACACTGTCTTATTTTCGGAGAAACAGGGTAGTAATTCTGAAAGGCTCATGCTGGAGATCTCACAGCTTTGGTTCAAGCTGAGAGCTAACTGTGTTAAAATGCATGACTCTACTGAGCTGTTCATCTCTGGGGAGATCCTGCAGGTGCTCAGGGGTGGGTGGACAGGCCAGAAGCAGAGCTGACTGCTGTTCGTGGGTCATCCTTTACACTCATCAGTAAAGGAGCCTGACAGGACCATACACGGGTCTAACATGAAAAGGGTCATCTTTCATCTACAGACAGTGAGGATAGCGTTGAAGACAACCCTGAGCTACCTAAGAGCAGACAGTTGACCCCGGTGAAGGCAGTGGGGGCTGGTTAGTGGTAGGGCATTCTTAATGAGAACCTCTTTTGATGAGTGTGGTGGCTCACGCCTATAATCCTAGCACTCTGGGAGGCCAAGCCAGGTGTATTGCTTGAGCTCATGAGTTTGAGACCAGCCTGAGCAAGAGCAAGAGTCCAATTCTACTAAAAATAGAAAAAAAGTAGTTAGGCAGGCGCCCATAGTCTCAGCTACTTGGGATGCTGAGGCCAAGAGTTTGAGGTTGCTGTGAGCTAGGCTGACCCCATGGCACTCAGCACTCTATCCAGAGTGACAGACTGAGATTCTTTCTCAAAAAAAGAAAAGAGATCACTCAGCTCGTGCGTTGATGAAGAATGTAGCTAGTTGCAAGAATGAATGTGAATTGCAGGACATATTGATCATGGACATTTCCAATGTACTTATGGCCCCGGGTTCCTCCCGGGGCTACGCCTGTCTGAGTGTCACTTGCAAAGAAATTTTATTTTCAATTTTTTTATTTTTATTTTAAAAAAGAAAGAAAGAAAAGAAAATGAGGATTCATCTTTGTACCTATTAAATCCTTGCTTGTGAGCCACCCAAACAAGCAATAGCAGTGGTTAATGATCTTTTCGTTCCTGGGAGGCATGAGCTCAAAAAATGTCTGCTTTAAGTACAAAGAACCTCTTAGATCACTGACCACTATTCCTCGCTTTCTTTTGTATTTGGAAGACCACCACAGCAGTTTAATTAGAAGACAGATAGTGTCACAGCACTTAAAGACGACAAGCTTTCATCTACACGTACTAAGCAGTGCCAGGCAGTTAGGATGGCAGCACCTTGCTTTATTGTTACTATCTTTTTGTTTGTTTGTTTCTGGCCGGGGCCGGGTTTGAACCCACCACCTCCAGCATATGGGGCCGGCGCCCTACTGGTTGAGCCATAGGCACCGCTGCCACAGCCCTGCTTTATTGTTAATTACTCTATTTTATTAACCTTCTAACGCTTGGATTGCTTTCAAAGATTGACCCATGACAACTCTAACTGTAGCAATTTATCTGGAATACTGCCTGTATTTGGCTTGAATAGGCAATGAGGGCCTGTCTCAAAGCAACAGCAGTGAATTCTCACAATCTATAATCAAACAACTCAAGACACACTCAGAGAAGGTTCTAAGCCCTCTTGCTCCCTAACTTTGCACTTTTTGATTATGTTTACTTTGTACTATAAAATAAAAATTACAATTAATACTCTTGTATCAAATCTCTACCCTCATTTCCAACTATTTCCTTAAAAATATTTCTATTGGCTCAATGCCTATAGCTCAGTGGCTAGGGTACCAGCCATATACACCAGAGCTCACGGGTTCGAACCCAGCCTAGGCCTCCCAAACAACAATGACAACTACAGTAATAATAATAATAATAATAATAATAAAATAGCCAGCTGTTGTGGTGGGTGTCTGTAGTCCCAGCTGCTTGGGACACTGAGGTAAAAGAATCACTTAAGCCCAAGAGTTTAAGGTTGCTGTGAGTTGTGACGCCACCGCACTCTACCAAGGGTGACATAGTGAGAATCTATCTCAAAAAAAAAAAAAGAAGAAGAAATATTTCTATTAGTGGAATTACTAAAGTAAAAGATTGGAAGTTGTATAAATATCATTATACATCCCATATTGACATAAACTTTCTGAAAAGCCATTTACCCTTTGACCCCAGCATATGAAAATGTTTTGCTGCACATACCCCCGTTAGCACTGGTTATTACCTTTTTAAAAAACTTGTAACTAATTGGAGAAGATTTGATTATTTGTAAACCTTAACTTTTTTTCTAGCTATTAGCCATTTATGTATTCCCTGTGAATTTTCTGAGTTCTTTGCTTATTTTCTTTTGTGATACTCATATTTTCCTTAAATACTCATACATATTAAGAATTTGCTTGGGTATTTTAATTAAGAATTTTACAGCTACAATCATAAATTGAGTTATTAATAGTTTTCTTTCTTTCTTTTAGCATAGGTTTTTTTCTTTTTCTTTCTTTCTTTCTTTATTTATTTATTTATTTTTGCAGTTTTGGCCAGGGCTGGGTTTGAACCCACCACCTCCAGTATATGGGGCTGGTGCCCTACTCCTTGAGCCACAGGCACCGCCAATAGTTTTCTTTCTGTTCTATCTTCTTCACTAGGTTTTGGTATCTGCATTGTAAGTGTATCATAAATGAACTAGGGGTTTCCTATCCTTTTTTATGATCCAGAAATATATATGCTATGAACTCTTATTTTCTTTTTTGTGTATGTTTCATATATTTATTTTGTTTTTCTTTTCCTAACTTCTTGACTTGAATTCTTTTCTTTTTTTTTGAGACAGAGTCTCACTATGTTGCCATCGGTAGAGTGCCGTGGTGTCACAACTCACAGCAATCTCAAACTCTTGGGCTTAAGCGATTCTCTTGCCTCAGCCTACCTCAGCTGGAACTACAGGTGCCTGCCACAATGCCCAGCTATATATTTGTTGCAGTTGTCATTGTTGTTTAGCATGCTCAGGCCAGGCTCAAACTCTCTACCCTTAGTGTATGTGGCCGGCGCCCTACCCACTGAGCTGTGGGCACCACCCTTGAGTTGAATTCTTTTCAAATAGAGGAAAATACTTAAAACCTATAAAATTTTCTGGGCATAGATTTGACTTCAGCCTATATATATGATAGATAAGGATTCCACTTCTAATATTTTGTTAACATATTCTAAACAGCCCAATTGTGTTATTTTTGATTAAATACGTGCTTTTAGGATGTATTTAGGGTTTTTTCCATAAACGTGTTACTAATATAATTTTAATGCACTATGGTGCGGGAAGTTGGTTTACACAATGGGAAAATACAGTATTTTCTTTGTAATCTGGTATAAGATTAATTTTAACTGTTCAAGTTCTCACAATCTTATTAACAACAGCTTAGCTTAACAGATTTTAGCACATGCCTTTTTCTTTGTGGGAGGCAGATTCTCATGTGAAAGAGTACTCTCTTCCTCTGAAATTTATCCTCTCTTCTCCACACTCTGTGATGCTATTTTAGTTCTACCTCCTATTATCTTTCATTTGGAGAATTCAAGAAACTCAGAACTGGTTTCCAGCCTTTAGTCTCTGCTACTCCATCCCTCCATAATGTCACTAAAATACAGGGTTTTAATGCTTCCACACTAATTACAGAATTAAAGTGCCTTTTTTTTTTTTTTTTTTTTTTTAGATAGAATCTTATTCTGTTGCCCAGGCTAGAATGCCATAGCCTCATAGATCATGGTGACCTCAAACTCTTGGGTGTAAGTGATCTTCCTTCCTCAGCCTTCTGAGTAGCTGGGACTACAGGTGCCTGCCACAATGCCTGGCTAATTTTTTCTATTATTAGTAGAGATGGGGTCTTGCTCTTCCTCAGGCTGGTCTTGACTTCTGAGCCCAAAGGATCCTCCCGCCTCAGCCTCCCAGAGCGCTAGGATTACCAAGGCTGGCTGAGAATTGGGATCTTAACGACATTCACAGCTTGTCCCAGTCTCTCCCTGTCTATCTTTCCAGGTTTATCCCTACAAGTCCTCAGCCCATCTGTGTCTCACCCTTACCTCCCCTGTCTCCGTTCTCTAGCTAAGGGTATGATCAACAGGTCCCTGCCCTCCTGAAGCCACGCTGAGCCACAAACTGTTACCTGAATTCCATGACATACTCATTGTACTAATGGAGGTAATCTTTCCGACTGCCAGTATTTCTCATTCTACATGATAAGCCCCATCACACCCCAAATTTATAGTAAGGTTTACAGTGGGTCTCCTAACATTTCTAAGTCTTTACCTTAGTTCTCCAGAGAGCCCCACTTAATTAAGAAGCTTTTAAGGAGATTTTTTAAGGGGACTCTTGTACCGGATAGAAATGCCTTCCTAGGGAACTGTTTATAGAACATGAGCTCCAGGCAGAGACAGCCTGTACATTCACTAAGAGCCAGTGTGAGAAATGGTCATGAGAAAGCATCATTTGAAGTTCTTTTCACAAAATTTACATGTTAACTCTCCCTGGGAGCACAATGTGTGGAAAACTGCATAGTTATTAATAGCCTGGTGTGATTTCAATTAAATAATTAAACACATGTAATCCACTGTGTCACTGTTTTATTTTGGCTACCAGAAGGCAGATGCTGCTTGTTCCCATCTAGCTTTTATGATGTGTCAGCTAGCTTTGTGACTGTTCCAGCCTCAGTTTCTCTACCTATAAATGAAGTTAGCGAACACCTACTTTGCAGAGTGGGGTTTTAGGAGCCAAGAACAGTATCTGGCCAATTTGTTTAATAAATACATATTGATTGACTTCCATCTATAGGTACTAAGGGTAAAATTAACAGGTCCCTGCCCTTCTGGAGCTCACATTCTAGAGGGAAGACCAGAAGACCAGTAAGTAAAGAAATACACAGATGGTGAGCTCCTACCTATGGGCACAATGTACGGGTATATGGCACACCTCCTCGGTGCAGGATACAATTACAACTAACAAACACTGTAAACTAATTGTTTGTACCCTCATATTAATCTGAAATTAAAAAAAAAATAAAATAAAAGAAGGCTCAGCGCCCATAGCACAGAGGTTATGGTGCCAGCCACATGTACTGAGGCTGGCGGGTTTGAGCCCGGCCTGGGCCAGCTAAACAATAATGACAATGCAACAAGAAAATAGCTGGGCATTGTGGCAGGCGCCTGTAGTCCCAGCTACTTGGGAGGCTGAAGCAAGAGAACTGCTGAAGCCCAAGAGAGTTTGAGGTTGCTGTGAGCTATGACACTACAGCACTCTACTGACGGCGACATAGTGAAACTCTGTCTCAAAAAAAAAAAAAGAAATACATAGATGATTAGATACAGACCACAGTGAGCACCATGGAGGAAATAGAAAAAGGAGGTGGTGGAGGGCAGCTAGGGGTCAGAGATGGTCTACCTTAGATAGCACTGTTAGAGAAGGCTGCTACGTGCAGGAGAAATGCAAACTGACGCTCCGAGGAAGAGAAGGAGCCAGTCAGAGCAAGAGGGAACTCGAGACCTCAAGCAGAAAAATACAACCAGCCCCTGAGGGGGGAAACTACTGGGCAAGGTCTGAGGCCACCTGGGCTACAGCATAGTCGGCAGAGAGAACAGTGTGTGAGGAGGGAAAGAACATGAGCATTAGTATGGCTAATAACAACTGCTTAGTTGTAATGATTGCTCATTTGACTGAGTGGTTTTATTTTGCCTGGGCCTTTTATCATAAGCAGTTTCAAATACTTTTGAAGTGGCCAGTATATAAAGAATAAGGTAAATAAAGTCATTAATTAGAAACAATTTTAATAGCTAACATTTATCAAGAGCCTACTGTATGCTTTACGTGGCCTAAACATTTAATTCTTCCAATAATCCTATATGGTAAGTACTATTCTTACGTCCTTTTTACTTAAGAGGAAATGAGACACGGAGTTTAATAAACTTGTGAAAGCAGGGAAGAAGTTTCAGAGTAGGATTTGAATCCAACAGTCGGACACCAAAGCCCATGTTCTGCCTGTAATTCTAGCACTCTGGGAGGCTGATGTGGGTGGATCACCTGAGCTCACAAGTTCAAGACCAGCCTGAGCTAGAGGGAGACTCCATCTCTAAAAATAGCCGAAGAGGCAGCATCTTAATAGTAAGTCTAAAAACATGGGCTTGGTTTTTTTTGTTTGTTTGTTTGTTTGTTTTTGAGACAGCCTCACTTTGTTGTCCCCTGCTCCTCCTGCCCGGGGAGAGTGCCATGGCATCATAGCTCACAGCAACCTCAGACTCTTGGGATCAAGTGATTCTCTTGCCTCAGCCTCCCAAGTAGCTGAGACTACAGGCGCCTGCCACTGTGCCCAGCTAGTTTTTCTGTTTTTAGTAGAGATGAGGTCTCACTCTTGCTCAGGTTGGTCTTGAATTCCTAAGCTTAAGCAATCCACCCACCCCGGACTCCCAAAGTGCAAGGATTACAGGCATGAGCCTCTGCGCCCAGCCTCTACTTCTACTTCTTAATGAGGAATAGGGTCTTTGCCGACGACATGACCTTATATTTAGAGAACCCCAAAGACTCAACCACAAGACTCCTGGAAGTGATCAAAAAATACAGCAATGTCTCAGGATATAAAACCAATGTCCACAAATCAGTAGCCTATGTATATGGCAATACCAGCCAAGATGAGAAGCTAATCAAGGGCACAGTCTCTTTCAAAAAGTGAAATACCTAGGAATATACATAACAAAAGAGGTGAAGGACCCCTACAAAGAAAATGATGAGACCCTATGAAAAGAAATAGCAGAGGAGGGTGGCACCTGTGGCTCAAAGGGGTAGGACACTGGTCCCATATGCTGGAGGTGGTGGGTTCAAACCCAGCCCTGGCCAAAAAACTGCAAAAGAAAAAAAAAGAAGAAAGAAAAGAAAAGAAATAGCAGAGGATATTAACAAATGGAAGAACATACCATGCTCATGGCTGGGAAGAATCAACATTGTGAAAATGTCTACACTACCCAAAGCAATCGACAGATTTAATACAATCCCCATTAAAATACCATCATCATACTTGAAAGATCTGGAAAAAATAATTCTTCATTTTGTATACAACCAGAAGAAACCCCATATAGCCAAGGCAATTCTTAGTAATAAAAACAAAGCCAGTGGTATCACCCTACCAGACTTTCCAGTACACTACAAGGCCATAGTGATCAAAACAGCATGGTATTGGCACATAAATAGAAGACAATGACATTTGGAACTGAATAGAAACCATGAGATTAGACTAATATCTTACAGCCATCTGATCTTTCATAAACCAAACATGAAGATACACTGGGGAAAAGAACCTTATTCAATAAATAGAGCTGGGAGAACTGGATCACCACATGTAGAAAACTGAAACTGGACCCACACTTCTCACCACTTAACCAAATTGATTCAAGATGGATAAAAGATTGAAATCTAAGGCAGGAAACAATAAAAATCCTCAAAGAAAATGTGGGGAAAACACTTGAAGATACTGGCCTGGGGAAAGATTTTATGCAAAAAGACTTCTGTGGCAATTGTTAACAACAAAAATAAACAAATGGAACTTAATTAAACTGAAAAGCTTCTGTACCACTAAGGAAACAACAACCAAAGAAAATAGACAACCTTCAGAACGGGGAAAGATATTTGCGTATTATAAATCAGACAAAAGGTTGGTAACTAGGATCTATAGAGAACTCAAATTCATCAACAAAAAAAGACCCAACGATTCCATCTATCACTGGGCAAGAGACATGAATAGAACCTTCTCTAAAGAAGACAGACAAATGGCTAACAAACATATGAAAAAATGCTCATTGTCCCTAATTATCAGAAAAATGCAAATCAAAACTACCCCAAGATATCACCTAACCCCAGGGAGAATGGCCCACATCACAGTCTCAAGGTTGCAGATGTTGGCGTGGATGTGGAAAGAAGTGAACACTTTTACACTGCTGGTGGGACTGCAAACTAATACAATCTTTTTGAAAGAAAGTATGGAGAATCCACAAAGAATTCACATTAGACCTCCCGTTTGATCCTGCAATCCCATTACTAGGCATCTACCCAGAAGAAAAAAAAATCCTTTAATCATAAGGACATTTGCATTAGACTGTTTATTGCAGCTCAATTTACAATTGCCTAAATGCGGAAACAGCCTAAATGCTAACCAACCCAGGAATGGATTAACAAGCTGTGGTATATGTACACTATGGGATACTATTTGGCCATTAAAAAAGATGGGGACGTAACATTTTTCTTATTAACCTGGATGGAGGTGGAACACATTCTTCTTAGTAAAGCATCACAAAAATGGAGAAGCACGAATCTAATGTACTCCATTCTAATAGGAAGGCAGTAGGTGAGCTAATGCAAGTGGGGGTAGGGGAATGAGGGAGTGGGGAGAAGGAAAGAGGGAGGAGGATGAAGGGTCATGGTGATGACACACCTCTTGGGGTGGGACACCCCAAGGGACTTTAACAAATGCAATCAGTACAAACTAATTCTATGGACCCTCAGTGAATCCCGAACAATAAAAGAAAAAAAAAAAAAGGAATAGGGTCTAATGTACATGAGAAAAATTTCCCTTACAATTAAAATAAGGATCCCAGCACTTGGGAGGCCAAGGCAGGTGGATTGTCTGAGCTCACAGGTTCGAGACCAGCCTGAGTCAGAGCAAGACTCCCTCTCTAAAAAATAGCTGGGCATTGTGGCAGGTGCCTGTAGTACCAGCTACTTCGGACACTGAGGCAAGAGGATCACTTAAACCCAAGAGTTTGAGGTTGCTATGAGCCAAGACGCCACGGTACTCTACCAAGGGTGACAAGTGAGACTGTCTCAAAAAAAAAAAAACAACCAAAAACAAAAAAAAAATTAAAAAAAGGACTCTAACATTTAAAAAAATCACTCTCAATTTATAAGAATGCAGGCTCAGTGCAGGTAGCTCAAGTGGCTAAGGCACCAGCCACATACACCAGTGCTGGTGGGTTTGAATCCAGCCTGGGCCTGCCAAACAACAATGACAACTACAATCAAAAAATAGCCGGGCATTGTGGTGGGCACCTGTACTCCCAGCTACTTGGGAGGCTGAGGCAAGAGAATTGCTTAAGCCCAGGAGTTGGGGGTTGCGGTGAGCTATAATGCCATAGCACTCTACCCAGGGCAACAGCTTGAGGCTCTGTCCCCCCCCAAAAAAAATTAAAAAATGTATCCATTATTAAATCTTTATCCATAATTGATAACATGGATGTTTATGTGGGTGAAAATATACCCAGCTTGAAAATTGCACTAGTCTGCTCTCCTCGGGATGACAACAACATGTGTTAAGCAGACACAATGAAGGCTAATTTTATTATTTAAGTAGTTCTGGTCAGAGAAGGTGAGCAGGCCAACCAGTCTGGGGGCTGGTAACAATTTACTCATTTTCCAGAGGGAGTTCTGTTCCAATCAATGTGTAATCTCTGATGTGACCAAAGCCTGCCCACGGCCATAGCAGTCATGCTCCCAGGCAGCACCTGCCATCCGAGTTACTTACATTTCCATCGTGGTTTGGGCAAGAGAGGGGCTTTCCCGCAGCCACAGCAGTGACAGTCTCCAGGATGGAAGAGTCCTCGATGTTGCTGCCTGGAGTTCGCTGCAGCACGTCCATCAGGTTCGTGATAAAGAAGTTGTTTTGCAGCGCAGCCACCCCTTTCTCGGGCAGGATGGAGGTCTGGCGGCACACGGGGCAGGAGAGGGTTAAACTGTGGGCAGGAATGTAGTTCTGTAGGCACCTGTGGCGGAGGCAGAGGCAGGAGGATAGTTTAACAGCTCGGGGGACAGAAACACTGCTTCTTTTGCAGGTGCCACATGTGCATGTTCTCAACGACTATGTGGGCAGCTTGGCAAAAACTCCATCATGGTCTCCTTTACTAGAAAATAATATTTCAGAAACCCAGACGTGACCAGTACTCACACTGGCCTTGTCAGCTGATCAGGCAAAGGATTATGCTCAATGAAAAGGAAAATGTCATTGACTTCTGCTGTGTATTCTAGAGGCTGGGCACACAGAGTGTGGTCTGTGGACTAGCAGCACTAGCCTCCCTAAGGGGCTCACTTGGGAAAAATGCAGAAGTTCAGGCCCTGCCAGCCTGCTGAGTCAACTCAGCTAAGAGTCTTCTGCACAGCAGTCTGAGACGCACTGGGCCGAATATCTCGCACTGGGCTCATGCATTTGTGGACTTTTACTACTGGAAGAAATACGTTAGATGTTTGTGTTGGCATCCAAACTCCTTTTATACACAGATATCAGATAATATCTGACTAATACACATGTCTTCGTCAGATATTAAAAACCCATCAAAGTGGAAATGTTTAGTTGAAGCAGAGACGGGCCACCCAGAATCACAGCCACATTGTCTGTTCTCCTTGCCCTGCAACAGGTGTCAACTTAATTAAGGGAATGTGTCACTAATAATGATTAACATACAAGATCAGACAATTAAGTTCAAGAACTCATTCTGGAAAAAAGTGCTACATACCTCATTGGTAAATATCACTCTGGTTACCCCCAAGTACTCCCCTAGGGAAGCTATGCACGGACGCCAGCACCTAGTCCACCCTTCAGATTAGTTTTGGAACTCTTTTTCTAGGATGAGTTTGCGAACTTAATTGTCCTTTGTACATGCTACTCACTAAATTCCAAGTACTTTCACCGAGGGTATGAAGTAAATATCATTATAATTCCTTCCTTCCTTCCTCCCCTCCTGCCTACCTGCCTTTCTTCTTCCTCCTCTCCCCTCCTTCTTTCCCCCTTTCCCATCCTTTTTTCCTGCTGAAAAAGCTCACTGCAGCCTTTAACTCCTGGCTTCAAGGGATCTTCCTCCCTCAGTGTCCCTGGTAGCTGAGACTATAGCTGTACACCACCTTGCCTGGGTAATTTCTTTTTATTTTTTATAGAGATGGGGTGTTGCTATGTTGCCCAAGCTTCCTGGCCTCAAGTGATCCCCCTGTAGTGGCCTCTGAAAGTACTAGGATTACAGGTGTAAGCTATTGCACTTGGCCTATAATTCCTCTAGACATATTATGGAACACAGGCAGAGAGAGGCTAAGTTACTTGCCCAGGGTATTTAGCTGGTCAGGGGCACAGGAAGAATTCAAACCCAGGCAGTTTGTCCCTATAATCTAAGCTTTAAATAATTACACAAACAATTTTTCCCAGTGTTTAGCCAAACGGAATTCAAAAACCACTGATTTCATCTCATGCCCCTTATTTTGCAGATGAAAAAACTGACCTCAAAGAGGTTAATTGATCTACTCTATGTCATAGAGGCAGGTAGTGCTAAATGGATACTGGAAATGAAATGCCATTGGCTAAGGTCACTAATGACATCTAAACCCAACAGACATTTCAATCCTGTCTTACTGCTCCTCTCAGAGGCAGTCATCAAGCTTTACCGGGACCCTCTCTCCCTGCCTTTTTTTTTTCCCCCCCTAGGATCCTTTTTACTTTATTTCATTTCATTTTATTTATTTTTACATTTTCTTTTTTTCTTTGAGACAGAGTCTCACTATGTCACCCTGGGTAGAGTGCTGTGGCGTCACAGCTCACAGCAACCTCCAACTGTTGGGCTTGAGCAATTCTCTTGCCTCAGACCCCCAAGGCGCTGGGACTATAGGTGCCTGCCACAATGCCCGGCTATTTCGGGGTTACAGTCTGGCCGGGGCCGGGTCGGAACCCACCACCCTTGGTATATGGGGCCGGCGCCCTAACCAATGAGCCACTGGGTGCCGCCCCAGGTCCTTTCTAATTTTGGATTTCTCGAGAGGAAGGAACTATTCCAAACGGCCACACTGTAGCTTTTGTACATGGCCCGTGACCCTCTCTGACACAGTTGGACAGGGTTGGGTTGGGTGTTATGTCCTAGGCAAGGAGACATCCCACAAAAGTCACCACACCCTTTGACACTGTCCCCACTCTCAAGCTCATGGCAATATCCTTCAGACGAGCCGTGGCTACTCACTGTCACCATTTGCCAAACGCAAGCCAGCTGCCTCCCTCCCCTGACAGCCCCGTTTGGCCTCCATAGCTCTTCATCCTCAGGGGCTCTCGATGGGGTGTGTTCCTGTCTGTCCATCTACCCCCTTTTCAGGGACGGGCAGGCCCAGTGGGTTGAAGTGTGTGGATCAGGGCTGGGGAGTTCCCAAAGGAAGAAAGAGGCGGCAGCTGGGTGGGACAGGGAGGGGAGAGAAGCCAGAGGCCATCGTGAAACTCACAGATGAGGGGAGACAAACGGGCTCCCCTCAGTGGGGAGACTTCCGGCGCACCTCTCCCTGCCTTTTGGGGGGGGAATTTTACCTTTCCTTGTCTTTGTGACACTATATTCAGTGGGTTCTCCTGTCTGCTCTCTTTTCAAAGTCAGTACCATTTTGAGTTAATGAAGGTCCCATAACAAGACCTCTTCTCTCCCTGGGATGTTACACCCCTATGCGAGGATATAAGTATAATGCTCCCACACATGTCTCCTCTGAGCCCCTCAACTGCCTCTTGCCATCTCCTCTTAAGTATCTCACAGGTCCTAAAACCTAACATATTCAAAATCAAACCCATGAGGCCAGGTGTGGTGGTTCACACCTGTAATCCCAGCACTCTGGCAGGCCGAAGCAGTTGGATTCCTTAAGCTCAGTTCAAGACCACCCTGTCCCTACTAAAAATAGAAGAAGGAAAAAAAAAAAAACAAAAACCCAGGTATTGTGGAGAGTACCTGTAGTCCCATCTACTCAGGAGGTTGAGGCAAGAGGATCACTTGATCCCCCAAATTTGAGGTTGCTGTGAGCTATAATGCCTCAGCACTCTAGTGAGGGTGAGAAAGTAAGACTCAGTCTCAAAAAAAAGACAAAATCAAACCCTTGATCTTACCCTGAACTATGTCCTCCTCCTTAGCTTGATGAATGGCACCTCCATCAATTTATCTCAGCAAACCAGAAACTTGGAGTCCTTCTTCAAACAGTAACTCCCCCCACTGTCCTTCATTTTCTGTCACCAAAGCCTGTCAGTTCCTAAACATCTCTCCAACTTCCCTAGTCCACTTCTTCCCCAACACACCGCCCTTTCTTAGATTTCTTACACCCAGTATCGGACCATCCACTCTTGTACCCTCTTTTATTTTATTTTATTTTTTCTTTATTTGAAACAGTCTCACTCAGTTGCCCTGGGGTTGAGTGCTGTGGCATGATAGCTCTTAGCAACCCCAAACTCTGAGGCTCAAACAATCCTCTTGACTCAGCCTTCCAAATATCTAAAACTACAGGCATCCAAACGCAATGCCTGGCTATTTTTAGGGGTCTCGATCTCCTGAGCTCAAGCAATCTGCCCACCTCAGCCTCCCAGAGTGCTAGGATCACAGGTGTGAGCCACCACGCTTGGCCATTCTTGTATCCTATACCCTTCTCCATATTGCAACCAGAGACCTCAAAACTCAACTAACCACTTAAATTTTTCTACCCTTCCATCTGAAATGAAAATACTGCTCCTTCTGCTCTTAGAATGAAGACAAGAGTGCGTATACGTGATATAGATCATGCACCTATATGACCTAGCATCTACACAGTTCCTGTCTCTCCCCCTCATTTGCCGCGTACCAGCCACAGTGGGCTTACTTAGGTTCTTCTAAAGCATCGTGGTCTCTCTCGCTACAGCACCTTTGCATAAACCTGAAATTCTTTCTTTCTACTCACTCCCTTTGCTTAGTAAATTTTTACTCATTGTTGGCGCTTCCGCTGAATCACTTCTGCAGGGAAGCCCTCCCTAATTAGGGTAAATTTAATGTACCCTAATCTATTAGGGTACATGTTTCCTATTACATGTTTCCTGTGTACTTTCCTAATCTATTAGGGTACATGTTTCCTATTACATGTTTCCTGTGTACTTCTGGTGTATACACTTGTCACTGAATCAATTAAATTCACTTGAATTGATTAAATTTCAAATTAATATGAAATTTAATTTCATATTAATCAGGGGGTTGATGACTAGCTCTTCCACTAGGCTGTAAGCACCATGAGGCCAGTGACTATGTCTGGCTTTGCTCTCCTTCAAGCCCTGTTGATGGTGTTTTGGAAAATGTGGGGCTAAGAGGGTGACTGTGAGATGGTCACCGAGTAGCCAGTGTGTGTATCCAGCTGAAATGGACATAAGGGGTCCTAGGGCTCCCTCTTCTGACAGTGAGACAGCTGTGAAGTTTTGTTTCCACCTCAAGAAAAGTTTCCCATTTTAAGAAAAGTTGCCAACTTTCTTTCTTTTAATATAGAGACAGAGCCTCCCTTTATCACCCTCAGTAGATTGCTGTGGCATCACACAGCTCACAGCAACTTCCAACTCCTGGGCTTAGGTGATTCTCTCGCCTCAGCCTCCTGAGTAGCTGGGACTATAGGCACCCGCCATAACACCCAGCTATTTTTTAATTGCAGTTTGGCCAGGGCTGGGTTTGAACCCACCACCCTCAGTATATGGGGCCAGTGCCCTACCCACTGAGCCACAGGGGCTGCCCGTTGCCAACACTTTCAAAAGGAGCTAATCTCAATGTGCATAACGCTGAAACAATTTAACACATAGCATGAACAGGGACTTGCTGTGCCAGGATCTCCCAAATCTCCACCATTAGCTATTGGATGGGGAACAGAGGTGATTGAGCTAAATGGTAGGACAGCCCTAGGGCAGCACAGAGGTGATGCTTCTCACCTGTTAGAGTGAGGAAACAGGACCCAAAAGACAGGCTGACTGGGCACTGAGCACTGGGGGATGGGCAGTCCTGCCAAGCTCACACTGAGTGGCTCTGAATATTCTGTACAGACTGCCCGCCAGGCTGCACTGACTCCTATCAGGAGTATCCAGGGACACAGGAATGGGAGGTGGAAAATCACACCCAACTTAATTATTTTGGAATATGAATTATAAAGCACTCAAGCTAAAGTGTGAAATGAATAAAATGCAAAGTATTAGTGCCCTATAAACCTGTACCACCACTAAAACACCCTTTCCTCTGATGTTGGCCAGGTATAGTGGCTCACGCTTATATCCAAGCACTTTGGGAGTCTGAGGCAGGAGGACCCTAGGAGGTCAGAACCAACAAGACCCCTCCATCTCTACAAAATATTAAAAATTAGCTCGGCATAGTGGTGTACACCTAATGGTACAGTAGTAGTCCCAGCACTTGGGAGGCTGAGGCAGGAAAATCACTTGAGCCCAGGAAGTTGAGGCTGCAGTGAGCTATTATTGTGCCACTGTATATTACCTGAACAATAGAGATACCTGCCTTGGGAAAAAAAACCTCCCAAATCCTCCTTCTACCCATATGTACATGGAGACACACACAAACACACAACAACCCCAAGCAAACAAAAATCCACTACCAGTAAAACATCTATCTTTTCCCTGCAGCCCATCGTCACCAACAAAAATATGGTTATTCTTTTGTAATCAAGACCTTCTAAAGTCAATCAACTCAAAGAATAATTAAATGTAATCAGCACAGATTTGAATCCATTTGAAATACTAATTTCCTGTTCTATAAGCAAAGCCACCAAAGCTTTTAATTATGTACATTAAATAAAAATATAAAATGTATTTAGCAAAATGCTACAAAACATAGTCCTCAAATTATTTTCAAGAAAGATATATAAATCTTACTAGAAAAATACTTATAAATAAGCCACAGATGAACTATTTACTAACAAACTTCTTATGTTTAATTGCTTATATGATAAGTTAAATAATAGGGTAAAAGTATTATTTTGATAACTATCAGTTCCTTCAAAAAAAATTCTATCAAGAAGGATAAAGAAGTATGTTTTCATAAATGGTAAATCACATAATCAGATAATTTATTTTATATATGTGTATATAGTTTTTTTCTTTACCTAAAATATCATAGTATTCAAATGTGACATTAGTATGCATCAAAGGTAATTTTGGAAAAGAAGCTCTGGCCTTTGAACTGATAGATGTTTTACTTGATTTGTTATATAGATGAAATGGCAAATTTTTAATCGTTCCCTCCAAAGACTCTTCTCTAGGGGACTATTATTGGCAAAAACTATTTGACAGACAGCAAGAAAAAATTTTTTCATCTTAAAATATTTATTTAATGCTCTATCTCCTATGGAAATAGTTACTTGTAATGGTTTAAAATAAAGTATACTGGCAACTCATGATTCTGGTTTTTGATATCTATCCGAAGCACAAGAGATTTGTTGTCTCCCAAAAGGTAACTGTAGAATCCTGGGAAAGAATCCTGCGGTAGGTTGTAGAAGGTCAGCTTGTGCAACTACCTTCTCCAAGCACAAAGGAGGCTTACCTCTCGCAGAAAGTGTGCAGACAGGGGAGAACCTTGGGATTCTTATACCGTTCCAGGCATATACTGCAAATCAGAAACTGCTTGTCAATTTGACGCACCACAGGACTTGGGATGTTGGTGCCTTCACTGGCCATCCTAGACCACTGACATGGGGGGCCGGTTGTCTTTGACCCTGCACGCTGCTGCTGTCAAACAGAAAACCAAAATAGAAAAATAAATAATAACTGTAAGTGCAAGTCATTCATTGGCTCTTTAACTGTAGGCATCATGTTATAAATACACGTATAAGTCAATGTCAGTGACTTCAAAATGACCATAGCCAACCTTTAGTGCTGTAGAAGAATGACAGTAAGCTCCCTGTTTGTTCTTTGCTTTGTAAACAAATAAAATAATTAAGCTGTGCACAGTGGCTCATGCCTGTAATCCCAGCACTTTGGGACCTTGAGGTGGGAGGATTGCTTGAGGCCAGGAATTTGAGACCAGCCTGGGCAACATAGGGAGACCCTGTCTCTACAAAAAAATAATCACCAGGCCAACAAAACAAATTAGAAGAGGGTGGTACAAAAGGGTATGCTTGCTGGTTCACAGCAGTGGTGACTGAACGGATACTTATATATAGCTATGTCTGTATATGCCTTCAACCATGACTATACTTGAATACATATTTACCTTTTATATTTTTATTAAAATAGGTTTTCCCAACTATTATACTTGAAGAGATCAGAATATGTCAGTCAAAAATATGTCATTTTGGCGTAAGGATTACTTAAGGCTATTAAGAAACAGCAGAAAAAAGAGAAGCTTTCTGCCTTCCCTCTTCTGCCTAATCAGGGCATATATTTCTCTTTTATGCAGAAAATTTCCATTTCTAAATGTGTCTCTCTTCCATGTCAGGAAGAGAAGACTCTTAAACCCTGGAGACCCTACAGGAGCCCCTGCATAACGGACTTTCCTAAACAAACTAATCTACCATACATTTCCTAGTCACCTTCCCACAGTTTACTGTCTGTCCTAAGAGTCCAAACTACCTTTCCTTTGTCTAGTCAGTTCTGCAATTTATTGTCCTTTGTTAAAATACCACAGTTTATAAGCCACAGGTCTAACTGCCTGTTTAGGATTTCACTTCTTTTTTGTGAAGCCCTTGTGCACAGAAATGAAGATTAACATTAATAAAATGTGTATGCCTTTTTCTCCTGTTAATCTATCTTTCGTTAGTTTAATTCACAGCCCCTAGATGCATAATGTAAAAGGGCAGGAGAAAAGGTTTTCCTCCTCTACACACTATTAATATGCAGGAGGATGATTATTGGAATTTTTTTTCTTGTAATAAAAGCAGTTTGTGCAGACGATTATTGGAATTTTTAATTATACACTTTGTATGTGATACAAAGCATTTTCTACAGAACTAAACTAAAAGTGTGTGCCAGGGAGCAGGGACAAAGGCTAAAGGTAGTCCCTACAATTTTAAAGAAATATCCATTGGTATTTATAGATAGGCATTTGAAGGACCTAGTGAAATTAATGCAGGAGAGGTTTCAAAATGTTATGGATCAGGACAGAATAGTGGAATCAGAAGAGGGCAACAAGCCGGGTGCAGTGGCTCATGCCTTAATCCTGGCACTCTGGGAGGCCGAGGCTGATGGATCGCCTGAGCTCAGGAGTTCAGGACCACCCTGAGCAAGAGCAAGACCCTGTCTCTACTAAAAATAGACAAAAAAACAAAAAACAAAAAACAGCTGGGGTAGTGGTGGGCACCTGTAGCCCCAGCTACTTTGGAGAATGAGACAAAACAATCACTTGAGCCCAAGAGTTTGAGGTTGCTGTGAGCTATGATGCAAAGGCACTCTACATTCTACTCAGGTCAACAGAGTAAGAAATTGTCTCACAAGAAAGAAAAAAAAGGAGACAGAAGAAAACAGAGTACATGTGAGCATAAAACAGGGAAAAGTAACAACATGAAATACAGCTCCTTTTATCAACTTGTATAATTTCTAATTTAAAAAAATATATTCTAGCTCCTACACCAAAAGGGTAAGCCAAGGTTGGGCTAAAATTTACTTTCTAACTTTTCTACTATTTTTTTAGGTATCCACAGCCCTCCAGTTGCCAATGTAGAAAGAAAGAAAGCAGGTGGGGAGAAGGGAAAGGGAGAGTGAAAGGGAAGGGGAGAAAAGGAAAGGAAGACAGGGAAGAAAGTAGTTAATCTTCAACATGACCCTACAGGAGGTAATACTGTTATTCTCAGTTTGTGTATTAAAAACAAACAGAAACAGAAACAAACAAACAAATGACCCAGAGGCTCAATTAAGAAGACAAACTAAGGTATGAATGTCTTTCAAACCCATGGCCTTTTCATGTCCTAAACCACCATATTGCCTTGACCTTGTGTTTTAAGAAGGCCGACCTATGGAAACTTGATTTATATATGACACTTTAACTTGGCCTAATGCCTGGGTTCAAAGCTAGGAAATACTCTATATTTATAGAATAAACAATTCTCCACTTTCTAAAGAAAAGTTGTTTCCAGATACATATAAACAATAGTTCTTCTTACTCCCTATCAAGTCACCAAATTTTTGAAAAGTATCACTAACTTTTATTAAGAAAATTCTGCTTTTTCTAAGTGTTTGAGAATAGTTACATACATGACACACCCATTTTCCAACTCTATGTCTTCTAGATAAGCTTAGTAAGGAGTATGATTAATAAAGAGAATCTTATGAAGCACCTGCTATACAAGAGTGGCACCTTCAGACAGTACTCGCTGCATAGTTACAGTATAGGTGTCACGTATTTAATTAGCCTGCACTACCTGGTAGACTTCCCATAGAGTGTTTCCCTAAAGAACTAGAATTCATTGATTGAATTAAATGTAGCTCATCTCTTAGGAGCTCAAACTGTTGGCACACTGTTTTTCAACCACATCCCTATGACAGCAGAATAAGAGAAGAATGGATTTGTCTGTCTAACGATCACATTTCAAGTTTTCTACTTTATCTGATAAATTGATGATACAAGTTTAACACTTTGTTGGAGATGTGTGCGTGTGTGTGCATGTTTGTGAGAGAGACCCACAAAAACAATAAAGTGCTCACTTTGGCAGTACTAAAATTTGAATGACACGGAGATATTGCCCCTGAGCAAGGATGGCACACAAATCTGTGAAGCATTCCATATTAAAAATAAAATGATATTAAACTTTTTAATACAAGTCAGTTAAAAATAATTTTATTTTTGGCTCGGTGCTGTAGCTCAAGAGGCTCAGGCGCTGGCCACATACACCAAAGCTGATGGGTACGAATCCAGCCTGGGCCTGCCAAACAACAAGGACAACTACAACCAAAAAATAGCTGGGCATTGTGGTGGACGCCTGTAGTCCCAGCTACTTGGGAGGCCAAGGCAAGAGACTCGCTTAAGCCCAAGAGTTGGAGTTTGCTGTGAGCTGTGATGCCACAGCACTCTACCCAGGGCTACAGTTTGAGGCTCTGTCTCAAAAAATAATAGTAATAATAATTTTATTTTGAATAGCTTTTGAAAAATTTACTGTATACTTTGAAATAATCCAAGTCATACTGCCAGGTAGTGAAAAAAGCAGAGGGAAAATATCACACTGGATTTTACTTTTTTTTAACTTCAGAATTTTGATTTGGGGTAAGGAAAAAAACGTTCGTTTCAATCCAATGGTCCCCCATCTTTTTGGCACCAAGGACTGGTTTTGTGGAAGACAATTTTCCTCAGGGGTGGGATGGGGTGGTGGGTGGAACTCAGGCGATGAAGCTAGTGAAGGGGGGGGGAGGGAGCATCTGTAAATGCAGATGAAGCTGCTTCCCTGGACAGCCTGCTGCTCGCCTCCTGCTCTGCGGCTCTGTTCCTAACTTAACAAATACAATTTTCTCCACAACCACAGTTTTAATCAAACAATATATGTTGACCAAATGTAATTACTTGGGCCAATATTTTTATACTGTAAAGCTGAAAATAAAAACATTTCATTCTAATTTTATGGTAATTATTGTAGCAGGTGAGAGCAAGTCTTCGTTTCATAATTTATATGGCGAATTAAGTTTCGTTAACACTAATTTAAAATCATGACAGTATTACAGATCTGTCACAAGTGACCTGTGGAAGGCGTCTAGATTTTTAGAACTTCCAGAATCAATACAAAAGATCTCCAACTCCCAAAGACCCCCCAAATCTGCCAGGATAATGATCCTTTCCTAAATATTGCTGGATACCCAAAATAGGAAGACGGTGTGACCTCACCTGGGGGGACAACATGCTTAGAAGAACCGAGGCACACAATGTGCTAATAAGCACGTGGGAGGTCTGAAGGAGTAGGAATATGCCATGTGGAATACACACAAAATATACAGTAGCCTTTATCAAAGTGTTGGGCACTACCCATTTTTGGTCTTCTCTGCTGCACAAGCAATAAATACTTACCTAGTTTCTTGGCCGGTCTCCTTCCCCCACTCGGTTTCTATCAGAGACCCACGTACCCATCAGAAGTCAGTGTAGTGTGATAAAGCAGGTCAGACTGCAGAAATGCTCTTCTGCGAGACTCAGAGGTGAGGGGGGTGCTCATGAAAACCCACCCGGGGTGGACTTTGTCTCTGAAGGAGCCTGAATGCATGTGGATATGGGAACTAACCCCAGACACACTGTCAAAAGGCCAGGAGAAAGGAAATGACAATGAAGGCGTAAAGAGCCCTTTTTAAATGATATATAATAGTTTGATATTGACCTTAGCCAACTGTAAGTGCTTTCAGATGGGAAACTAGCTGAGGTTCCTGTTAGAGGGAAACAAAATAGCAAGACCTCTCATAAAAGCACTGCTCACTCCTCTTTCTCCAGCCCTTTGCTCAGTGTCACCTGCACAACCCAATCATTCTGTTTAAAATTGCATGGGGTGAGGAGAAGGGAGAGGAAGGGGGGAGGGTGATTGTTGGGAGGAAGGAGTGTATTTGGTGGAATCTCACCTAATGTGCACAATGCACAGGTATATTTCTTTTCTTTTTCTTTCTTTTTTTTTTTTTTTTTGAGACAGAATCTCACTATGTCACCCTGGGTAGAGTGCTGTGGCATCACAGCTCACAGCAACCTCAAACTCCTGGGCTTAAGTGATTCTCTTGCCTCAGTCTCCCAGCTAGCTGGGATTACAAGCATCCCCCACAACTCCCACAACAATTTTATTTTTGTTGTTGCGATTGTCATTCTTGCTTTAGCTGGCCCGGACCAGGTTCAAACCCGCCAGCCTTGTTGTATGTGGCCGGCGCCCTACCACTGAGCTACAGGCACCACCGCAAGGGTATATTTCAAAATAACTAAGAGTACATTTTAAATGTCTTACCACAAAAAATAAGTAAGTGAGGTGACAGCGATGTTAATCAGTTTGATTTACGTATTCCACAATGTATATCAAATCATCACATTGTACCCCGTGAACATATACAGTTACGATTTTAATTAAAAATTAACATAATAAATAAATAATTGCATTTTGCCCCCAATTCCCTGGGGGGCGCTACCCTGTCCTTATGCAGTTTTTCTCCATAGCATTGCTCACTTTCTGTTATGGACTTCATGTTTGTTCCCCTCCCCCAATTCACATGTTGAAGCCCTAACCCCCAATGTTATGGCATTAGCAGGTGGAGCCTTTGGGAGGTGATGAAGTCGGGATGGGACTAGTGACCTTGTAGGAAGAGACAAAGGAGAGACTGTTCTCTCACACTCTGCTTCCCGCCATGTGGGCCATCTGTCTGTAAACCAGGAAGAGGGCCTTCACCAGAACCCACCAGGCTGACACCCCGACCCCAGACTTCCCAGCCTCCAGAATTGTGAGAAAATCGATTCATTTATTTAAGCCACCCGATCTATGGTATTTTTGTTATAACAGCTTGATCTAAACCTTCTAACAGGATGGAAGGGACCGCGCGGCGGAGTCATGGCCCAGAAGGTGGCAGGGCGGCCTCTGAAGAAAACCCTTTTGCTCTGGACACGGTCACTCTTATGGATGGAACCGGGGTGCTCCACCACCAAGATACAGCTCTTGTAGGCTGGAGGAGACCACTTCTCGCTGATAGGAAGCTCAGGGACTGTCCTGGGAGTGGCCCTGAAGAGCCACGACCACAACACCAAGCCCCTCTACATCTCCGTGGGCCACATTCTTAGCACAATGACAAGAAACTACTGAGCAGGCCAATTCATACTTCTGAAAACAGTGTGAAACAGTCATTATCATACTTCTATAAATTAAAATGTTATTTTCTTTCTACAGTCGTTCTCTGGCTACAGCATATCAGCCATTCC
>CAUYPK010003495.1:0-20702 GCA_963574355.1 Loris lydekkerianus
ACACCACACCATCATAACACATCATACCAAACACATACCATCACCCTCACTACCACCATCATCACCACCCCCATAATCACCACCATCATTATTACCCACATCACCACCATCACCCTCACTACCACCATCATCACCACCATCATCACCACCATCATTATTACCCACATCACCACCATCACCCTCACTACCACCATCATCACCACCCCCATAATCACCACCATCATTATTAACCACATCACCACCATCACCTTCACTACCACCATCATCACCACCATCACCACCATAATTATCACCACCATCTCCATTATCACCACCATAATTATCACTGCCACCACTATTACTACGATCACCTGATGACCATCATCACTCTTGACTTAGGCACCTAAGTCTGGAAATGATATTTTCTATAATCTCATTCCTTGTACAGTTTTGGTTGAAACTTTCTCCCTGAGAATAACTTACATAAGAGTTGGATTCTTTGCTCTGTTACCACTATGAGAAGAATCTGCCTCCAGTGGCCCCTGGTCCCAGAGGGAGATGAGAAATTTGTGGAAAAGAGACCGCAGAGCCTGCAGAAAGAGCTGCTTTCGCCTAACTCCCGGCTGTGGGAAGGAATGTTTGTATTATGGGTGTAGGTATGCCTTGCAACGCTGCGGTGTCCAGCAGGCAGCACTTCTGTGGGACTAGTGGACTGATACAGGCCCATTGACTTTATCTTTCCCCTATCACTTTGTCATTATTCCTGCTGTTTTCTTCCCTTACTTATAAAAAATCCTATTTCAATTTATGTATAATAAGTAGTGGGACATTTTAAGTACATTTTGGAGTAAAGTGAAACATAAATAAGAATACTAATGAAATATTTGGGAGAATGCTACATCATCCCTTCTGGTTTCCCTGAGTGGTTTACATAATTTTGAAAATGATATCTTGTGATAGTTCTTAATATTAGCTTGGAATGTAGCCACTAAAGGGAAATCTAGGATAGAAAAGTCAAATGGAAATAATGCCAAATCCCTCCAGCCATGGAGGGGGGAAGGATCCTGGCGCAGGAAGCCAGGTGGAATATTACAAGCAGGTGATGTATATTGAAGTAATGCAAATGAGCTAATGACTCAGTTCAGAGTAATCACCGGAGCATAGATTTGTCCTATTCTGTTTTTTTCCTTGAAGAATCCCATGGTTATATAATTTTTTTTATATCAAGGATTTTCTTCTGCTTTTATTCTCTGATCTGTTTATTGTTTTAAGATTTATTACAGTTACACAATCTGAAAGAGGAAATCTTAAAGTCAGAATATAATGAAATATTAAGCAGAATTATGTTAAGAATCATTACAATTATCTTCATTTCTTCAGGCCAAAGTGCTAATATACTTTAGAATGCTTTTAATGTAGTGTCCTTCATTCTCCAAATTTAACTTTTTACAGCTTTCTGTAAGACAGATTGGAACATCTTTAATGCTCCGTGATGAGAACACAGCATCAATTGATAAAAGAAGAAAATCAGGGGCGGCGCCTGTGGCTCAAAAGAGTAGGGCGCTGGCCCCATACACTGGAGGTGGTGGGTTCAAACCCAGCCCCGGCCAAAAACTGCAAAAAAAAAAAGAAGAAGAAGAAGAAAATCAGTCTGCACCAATATAAACTCCCAGGGGAATCAGACAACGTGGAAAACTATATATTCTGTGCAGAGGCTTAAAAAGAAGCAAAAATGATGGCTTTGTCACAGCTTCCCTACATTCCACAAGCATGTAGCAGGTCTGTGAAGTTTATTTTTGGGGCTGCTCTGTAAGCCTACGGAGACGCAGTCAGTGCTGACTGTGAAATGGATCATTAATTCTCCCATTTTGCTGCATTGAAACAGCTGATGATTGTTAACCTGCCAGCACAGTAAGCAAGGCCCTATGAGTCCCTGGGGTGGTGGAGCCGTTGCTAATTGTGTATGAAGAATCAGATTTGTCTCCCTGTTTTAGAAAGGTAACCTTGTTCTCCCCATGTCTCTAAGCTCAGCTCTGCGGTGGTGTTCCAGGAATGTTTGTACCCACTCTGAGCTCCTGTGCTATATTTTGAATACAGAAGGTCCTCAACTTCATACTCATAAAACCATCCTGCTTTTCACTTGTAGGACATTATCGAAACAATTACATGAGATACTCAACACTTGATTATAAGGTGGGCTTTGTGTTGAAGGACTCTGCCCAGCTGTAGGCTAATGCAGGCACTCTGAGCACAGGTGAGGTCAACAAGCCTGTGGTGTCGGTAGATGCATTAAATGCATTTTCAACTTTCTTTATTTTCAGTTTATAATGTGTCTATCAGGATGTAACCCCATCCTAAGGTGAGAAGTATCTGTATATGCAATTGTTTTTTCTTGTGAGGGCAGGTAGGTTTGAGAATTGCTTGAGGAAAGATCAACCTCCACACAGAGGGCAAGGGGTCAGGTGAGGATCTCTGAGACAATGTTGGCTGAGAATAGAAGGTGCTAGAAACCCACAGCTTCAGTCCTCCATACATGCCTCGGGAGAAGCAATGGCTTTATGCATTGATACCAACCTGACCAGCCAAGTTACTAGAGAGAGCTGGGCCCAGGCTGCAGGGTTTGGCATAGGGTCCCTGAGCAACAGTTCAGCTAACCAAGGTGGGGTGCATCGTCCAGATAGTTAGGGTCCTGTCCAGTGGGCACAGATGTCTGGATCTGTGAGCAGGACAGATCCTGCCTCAGTCTTACTGAGGTTTAAATCCAATTGATGCAAACCTATGGAAGGCAACAATAGAAAATTTGCCAGAGGCCAGTGACCCTGAATTTGTCAGGGCAGTGACTGCCACTCCACAGCAGGGTCTGAGCTGACGGACAGCAAAGCAAGCTTTCCTGGTCTTTCCTTGACCTCTGCTGAGCTTGGCAGGGGCATGGATGAGTTAGGGCAAGTGAGCCCTGGAATTCTTTGATCAGCCAGTGAAACGAAGTGGGAGCCTATAAAAGTGAGAAAAATGTTCTTGCAGGATAAGACGAAGGCTAAGCTGCTGGGTAATTAAATACTAAGAATAAAGGAGATCTGACCTAATGTTTAAGCCAAGCTAAGAAAATGGGTTGTATCTGATCTGGAGACCGTATCTTCAGGAAGCACAGCAAAGCCTTCAGACTTTTGGTACCTTTTTAAGTTGCAGAAGTTCTGAGAATGTACTAGACTGCACTAAAGTAACCAGAAGGTTACATCAAAGGAAGAATATTTATTTAACATCCCCATATGTGCAGAAAATGAGTCACATTCAAGGGAAGATGAATGGCAAAGAAAGTCAGGGTGTAACAGCACATGCTCACCAGAAACAGAATTTTGTTTCCGAAAAGACCCGTGCCTGGGACTGCCTGCAGGTGGAGTAGCTGAAGTTTAAGTCTCAGTAATGGCTGTCCCTGCTAACAAAGGCCCACAGCTGAAAACAATGTAAGTCTCTCCTCATTACACACGGATTCTGTATTTGAGAAGTCTTCTGCTGGAATCGATCTGTGACCCTGGAATCCATACTCAATGGTGCTTTCATGGTCACCTGTGGACGCACACAGAGTGTTGTAGACTCCGAGTCACTGACACACGAGTCCCCAGCTGAAGGAAGCAACGCTCTGCCTTCTTGTTTCAGCTCATGCTGCAAACGATTGTGCTTTTCACAGCCTGATAAGTGCTGGGTTTTCTCATCTTTTTATGTTTTTGGTGATTTCCTCATTTAAAAGGGTTCCCATGCATAGTGCAAAAAACTGTCTGGTGTTATGAACATGAAAAGCTGGGATGTGTTTTATGGAAAAAACACCCGTGTTGGAGAAGCTTCATTCAGGTGGGAGTTACAGGCTGTTGGATGTTAGTTGTTCAATGATGACGAATCAACTATACATGTATATATTAAATAAATTGCCCTTAAACAGAAACACATAAAGCAGGGTTGTGTATTGATTAGTTGACAAAAACGGTGTGAGCGGAGACTCGTGGGAGCCTAACCCAAAGCTCAGTAGTTGCTTGTTAAGTGTTCATGGTGACTTCATAGAACACAATGTTTCTAGGAAGTATATTAATTCTTTCACCGTTTCTGTGGGTCAGGAGTCTCAGCACAGCTTAGCTGGGAGCTCAGGATCTCACAAGGCTGCTGTCAGATGATGCCAAACTGCCTTCCTCTTCCAAGTTCATGTGGTTGATGGCAGAACCCAGTGCCTGTGGCCCTAGGACCAGGGCGCTGTTTCCTAGCTGGGGCTGCTCTCAGCATCTAGAGGCCATCTACAGGTCTCTGCCATGTGGCATTCTCACAGGATGGCAGCTAACGTCTTCAGGTAACCCCTCACTGCAGTTATCTCAGAACTGAATCATGAGAGTCACTTGCCACCACCCTTGCCATGTGATGTAACCTGCTCACAGGAGGGACAACCCATTGCCTCCAACATATTGGCGGGAATCGAACCTCAGGTTCTCTTCTCCCTCAAGGGAAGGGGATAACACAAAGTAGGGTTCACTGGGGGATCATATTAAGATCCATTTGCAGTGGAGACTTGCCCAAAATCTTCCAGAAGATTCTATGCAAACATATGGAAGATGAGATGTCACTTCTTACCAAGAAAGAGCCAATAATTTGGAAATTAACTCAAGAAAGATTCAATAATTTGGGAACTGACATTGACAGAGGGTGGCTCATCATGACTACATCTTGGTATAGAGGGGACACTGGGCTATGTGTCAACTCACCTGGGTCCTTGTCCCAATGTTGTGCCCAGATCTTGAAATCCCCCACAGAGACCACCAGGGAGCTGAGTCCGATGCAAAAACAAAAGGGCTGTTTATTACAAGTTTGAACTTGGGCTGCCAGGGTCTCCATTACAATGGATCCAAGCCAGGAGCCCGGAGCTCTGGAACAGGGGGTTTTTATGGTCCCGCACAGAGGGTGGGCATGCACAGCTTGAAACAAAGGGGGTGCTTCTGGATTGGTCAGGTGGGGGGTCCCTGATTGGTGGGCAGCTATCTCATGATTCCGGGGAATTGCCTGGGCTTACCTGGAAAGTTAAACTCACTGAGTGAAATGGTGGGGGGGGGAGCGAAACTTAACTTCTAAGATGGCACTGGTCTGGTTCTTTCACCAGCTCTGTCCCTTCTACCACTGAAAGTTCAGCCCTTGTCCCCAAGGCCACATCAGAAGGAGGACAAGTGGTTTGAGGAGAAGGAAAGGGAGGTTTGTTAATTTCCTGGCAAATGAGAAGGATGGACACTCTTGTCTTAAAGTGCCATGGCTCTCCCTTTTAGCAGAAATATGAAGCATTTATTTATTTAGAGACAGAGTTTCACTATGTTGCCCTGGGTAGAGCGCCGTGGCGTTTCAGCTCACAGCAACCTCAAACTCTTAGGCTTAAGTGATTCTCTTGCCTCAGCCTCCCAAGTAGCTGGGGCTATAGCTGCCTGCCATAACGCCCAGCTATTTTTTGTTGTCATTGTTGTTTTTAGCAGGCCCAGGCCAGGTTTGAACCTGCCAGCCCTGGTGTATGTGGCCAGCACCCTAACCACTGAGCAACGGGCACCGAGCCTGAAATGTGGAGCTTTAAAGGGAAGGTTTTCAGCTTCAGGCTCTTGCTGTTTATAGTTGATGGTCCTGATCAAACCCATTTCTAGCAAAGGCAATCTCCCGACTTCTGCCAAGACAATTCCCTTGAGCCATCCCCTGTGGTATAAAGAACAATCCCTTACCCCTCTGATTACCGGCCTCAGGCTGGGATGCAGGTTTCTGTTCCCCAGAAGGGTGAGGATATCTTGAAACAGCTCAAGAAAACATTTTTGCTCTCTCAGGCCTTTGCCTTCGTCACTTAACTCCCAGTGGGCAGGTCACCAGGCCTGTGTGTCTTGTCAGGTCTGAATAGAGGGCCACAAGTCAGCCAGCCATGGACAGGTCACTGCAGACCTCAGTGGTGAACCCGAGAATCACGGCTGGTCTACTGACGGCTCAAACTGTGACTGCCTCCCGGCAAGGGCCCAAGGAGATGCTGCTTCTGCCTGTTTCCCTTTTGTTAGGAGCTCTTCAAAGGGCCTTCATTTTCTGATGCAATTTCAGTGGAATGAAAATGGAAGGGCCCAGAATTTTAGAGATAATTGCGTCCACTTTTCCCTAGCCTAACAGTTGCCAGAAATCTCCATCGGTTCGTGCTGAGTCCGTAATTGGCACATGACTACCTGGACAGCCCATGGTCAGCTGAGCTGCTCAGAAAAGTCGGACCTGCCTCTGGATCCTCTGGGTCAGTAAGAATTAGGGTAAAATGTTGACACACAGGGGCCCTAGAACTTGTTCAGTTTGGGGTTTACAAGGCATTACAGGTGACTCCAAGGCAGTAATTATGTACCTAATATCTCTGCCCATCCACAGAGCTACCAGGGCCACCTTAGGCTTAGCCACTTCCCTCCTTGGCCTAGGAATATAGAAGAAAATTGGATTTGGGGTGTCTCCAAAGGCTTTAGTGTGTGTGGCCTAATTGAGCTCCATTTGCAGGAGTTCACTCCAATGGCCTCTGTTCTCTTAAGAATTGTTTTCAGTCTGCAGCCCTTTGTTTAAGACGGGCTTTGTTTCTCTTTTATCTGGAGTCCCAGAGCCAGTAGCCATGGAGACCCCCTTTGTGGGCATTCAGACAGACTGCAGATGGTCGGACAAAGAGTGGCCTCGCCTGGGGATTTTCCCCAGGATTTCCCCCCAGCACAGCTTCTTACACCAACATTCGCTTTTTCAAAGCCATCTTTCCTTAACAAAGGCTCCTTTCTATATAGATGACTCCAAATAAACCCTCTTTCCTTGCCTGTCAGATCGTTTCTAACCTTTGCAGAAACACATTCTAAATTCCCAGATAGGAAGCAGCCTGGGTCACAGATTCGCTGCCACTACAGTGGTCAAACCAGCTCCTTCCTCTCAGATTCAATGTTATTTCTGTGTAAAACCAAGAGGCTGAGTTCGAGGCTCCCCAGACTTCCTTTCTCTGCCTTAACGTGCTAACGCTGTGTATGGGAGTGTGGAACGACTTGGATTCTACAGTCGGAACACGCAGATTCCTGGGGCCCAGGCCAACTGGATCTGAATCTTGGGGGGGGCTTTGAGTCTGGAAGTGTGTATTTATAGCGAACACCCCCGGGCGTTTCAGACACACAGATTTAGGAACAGCCGGGTGGCATTTGTTTGGAGCGGCATGTTTCTGCTTGTGAGACTAGGCAGTTGAGCGACAGCGCAGAGAGCACCTGCAGAGGCCGCTGGCCACCCAGGCCCTCGCTTCCTTCAGGAGACAGGTGCGTGGTGCGTGGAGCAGGAAGAAAGCTTCAAACAGCCCTGAGCAACAGTGACCTCTTACCAGCAATGCTTTGGCCTCCTCTTCCTCAGCCCAGCTCCGGACTTCACCCTCAGTGGTGAGCGACGCAAGTTTAGAAGCTGCAGGACAACGAAAACCAGCAGAGTCCACCGTCTTCCCCAGGGGGAAACATTCATTAAGTCCCTGCCTCCGGGGGTTTAAACGTTCAAAGTAAAGAATAAAACTTGTTAGTTTTTCCTCTACCTCCAATGAGCCTAATCATTCTTTCTTTTCTTTTTCTTTTTCTTTTTATTGCAGTTTTTGGCAAGGGCCGGTCTGAACCCGCCCTCTCTGGCATTTGGAGCTGACGCCCTACTCCCTTGAGCCATAGGCACCACCCAAAGGCCTCACCATCCTTTTTTTCCTTTCTTTCTTTTTTTTTTTTTTGAGACAGAGCCTCAAGCTGTCACCCTGGGTAGAGTGCTGTTGCATCACAGCTCACGGCAACCTCCAACTCCTGGGCTCAAGCAAGTCTCCTGCCTCTACCTCCCAAGTAGCTGGGACTACAGGCGCCCGCCACAACGCCTGGCCATTTTTTGGTTGCAGCCGTCATTGTTGTTTGGCGGGCCCGGGCTGGATTCAAATCCACCAGCTCAGGTGTATGTGGCTGGCGCCCTAGCCACTTGACAGGCTGGGGCTGGGTTTGAACCCACCACCTCCAGCATATGGAGCTGGCGCCCAACTCCCTTGAGCCACAGGCACCGCCCAAGGGCCTAACTATTCTTTTTTTTTTTTTTGCTGTAAACAAGTGGAAGGATCATATCATTTATTATAACCTCTGCAATTGTATCATCCCTTCAGGCCCAAATAAGACCCAAAGCCTAGTATCAATTTATGCGTTAATATTTTTTAACAAATTATACTTGCTATTGTTAAAGGGATGATGGGCCTAACTATTCTTAAGCAAATAGGACTTGTTAGTTTTACTCTGCTCTGGTGGGTCTGGACTTTGATTAGGCAAAGAATAGAACTCTCCATCAGTCCCTGCTTCTCAGGTCTCTTAATCCTTCCAGGTGGTAGAAGATTCACAGCTGATAACCCTCACACCTTCTGTCTGTCATGACCTCACCCTTCTGTCTGTCATGACCTCACTGAGCTGCACAAGCACCACCCCCAGAATTGCTTTAACAGAGGCTGCTCACCCTGACTCCACTGCCACCATTCTCCGTTCTCAGCGGCAGCCCGTCTGCTCGCAGATGCTCCTAATAAATCTCTGCCATTAACTCTTCTCCGCCTGGTTCTTTGTGGTCTTTTTCCATCTCTTGACAGCTAACAGGAATAATTTGTAATCTGATGTTGCCCTTCTCTGTTCAGACAACTCCATCCTTTTTTGCCAATCTCCCCAGAGGAGATTTAGTCTTATTTGAGGACTGGAAGGCACTTTCCTAGCTTTTCACCCATGACTACACACATCAAAACTTTATCTGGGAAGTAAGACGTGTCACTGACCCCTGTTTGGATGGCAGCTCGGTGATTCGTCCCACTGTGGGCTATTGAAGGCAGTCAAATTCTGCTCCATTGTCTGGAAGCTATTTCCAGTTACAGGAGCACCCAGTTGGTTCGTTACCTGCTAAGGTTAATGAGAGAAACCTCTGTTGCTGGTATTTTCTATTATCAAGGAAAGATAAGGAAAGAAGGGTTCACCTGCAACTTGGCCGTGATGAAACAGTGGGGAGGTTTTACAAAGGAGGTGCTGCTGTCTCCCCAAGTTGGCCCGATGTGGCTCCTCAGCTCACCCTGAGGTCTCAATGTGGGTCATGCTGTCTTCTGATAACTGAGTGTCATTCTGAGTTCCAGGGTACAACTAGCTCCCTGTCATCCTCCCCGATGTGAGGGGGCAGATGAATGCACTCAACAACATCTTCGATTTGCTTCCTAGCAGTATTTGGCTCTTGGTTCTGATTTGTTTTGTTTTGTTTCCAGTCTTCATGCCAAGAGCAGTGATGATGAGTGAACAGAAGACAATTTAGTAGTTCAGATTAGATGAACTCAATAACACGGAAAGCTCCTATGAAGCTTCTCAAAAGGGGTCCTATGGACTTGGAAAATGAACGTGGAGTGTACACATTTTGGCCTCATCCCAGTGAGATCCTCCAAGCCTCCCTGCTTTTTATGACGAAACACTCTTTTCCAGAATAGAGACCCATTGCAGAGTTGGAGCCAGACTTGCCTGGGGCGGCTCTCCCATCCTCCTGCTTAGAAAGAAGTTGACAACAAGTTGGGCACTGTGGTTTTCTGCTCTGGGCTGTGGATGGAGCCTTGCCCTGAGGTAGGGAACCTGTGTTGGTATTTGTGGGCGACAAGGTGAGATTATAAGAAAATATTGGGTCAGTAGACCTAGAAAGACCCCAATTCCAACCTCCTGCTGTCATCCCTCCCCATAAGGCCTCCAAGGGAGAATGAGGAGGAGCTGGAGCACTGGCCACGCACTGAGCTCCAGACTGGCCTCTGGGGCAGAGCAGGGTCAGACCAGGGTGAGCAGACCTGGGCCCCAAAGATCAAGCCAAAGAGACCATTTCACCCCAACGCCAGTGCGTCACCTCAGGCCAGGAACGTTCACACAGGAACATTTAACCTCAGCCACACGAGAGAAAAAGAAAAGGAGTGCAGTAAAGCTGAGGGGAAGGAAGGTCTGACCGTCCCACCGAGCCACTGAAGGGAAAACCTGCCAAGTGAAAGAATCAAAATCCTCAGCTTGACCTTTACCTTGCTGACCTTGGGGCGAGGATCCGGGGGCAGGTGTGGTCATTTCTCCTGCCTCTCCCCTGTGAGCTGTGCGGTGGGGATGCTGAGGGGTGCTGGGGGGAAGGGGAGCCCCCAAGGTGGGGGATGCTGGGGGGGGTCAGTCAGAGCCCCTCCCTGCCTGTTCTCAGCCTGGGAGTCCAAGCAGTATCGTTGCTTATCCTTCAACACTTAGATGTATCGATGAGGACTGTGTCAGGGGATATCTGTCCACACTGCAGTGTGACACCCCCAGTCCTCACCCGCACACCATATCCATAAAGCACTGGCAAGTGCCTTTGTGGAGTCGCGAAGGGAGCTTTCAAGTCAGCCATGCCTGTGTGTGAGCCCGACCGATGGGCAAGGTAGAGCAGAGTGCTCTGTCCCAGGTCCCCACACCCCTCCAGGGAGAGTCACACAGGTGGCCCCAACACATAACAGCACAAGTTAAACAGTGCAATTCTGTAGTAAAAAGGACACAGACTGACTGCCATTGTCCCTCACAGAATGTCACCCAACCTGTGGAAATGCATGTCACTCCACAGCCTCCATCTGTCTCACACCCCACTGGAAATGGCATGTTTCCTCGAGAACCTGGGAAGTCGGGCGATTCCGACATCGAGTCTTTCCTGCCTCTCATTACCCCAAAGACCCGGGGTCGCACGAAACACAAGAAAGCTGCTGCACTGGCTCCGCAGTCCCAGATTCCCCTCCAAGTCACAGAGTGTCCGTGTTATTAGTTAATAGGGTGCTTCTCAACGGCACGGACCCCGACACAGGACGACAGCTCTTGGGCTCTCTCTGGGGATGTCTGACCCTTTGGCACAGACTCTGCAAACTTCTTCTGTGAAGGACCAGGTAGTAAATGTTTTAGGCTTGTTGGCCCTGGTCTCTGTCACAATCACTCAACTCTGCCACCGTAGGAAGGCAGCTGGGCGTGGCTGGGCTCCAAGAAAACTATTTACACAGTGGTTCTCAGCCTTCCTAATGCCGTGACCCTTTAATACAGTTCCTCATGTTGTAGTGACCCCCAACCATAAAATTATTTTCATTGCTACTTCTTAACTGTAATTTTGCTACTGTTATGAATCTTAATGTAAATATCTGACATGCAGGATGTATTTAGGTGACCTCTGTGAAAGGATCATTCAACCTCCAAAGGGGTAGCAACCCACAGGTTGAGAACCGCTGTATTTACAGACACAGGTAGTCAACCAGATTTGGCCATCCTTTGCCAATCTCTGCTTCAGCAGGTACAGGACGGGCGTAGGGGCTGGGACTACTCCTGTTTGGTCTGCCCAGACCACCCTTCTCCTGTGGTGGCCGTCATGCTTGGCCTCAGTCATTTGAGGGCCTGACCCAAGACTGGCCAAGAGGGCTTTTCCTCCAGGAATGTGTGAAATGGATATGGGAAAGAGCACGTTGTTCTTGGGTGGTGGAAGCCACAGACACTAACCCCAGACCCTGTTGAGGAAACTCATCTTGCTGAGAGGAATGGAGTGGAAGCTCAGAGCACGGGGAGGGTCAAGAGGGAGCGTCATCTCCTAACAGCAGGCCTGTGCAGAGGCCCTGACACCTGTCTTTATCTTGCTGTCACTCTTCTTCTCTTAAGTTCCTCCTTTTTCTCTGACTAGTATAACCTGAATGTAATTCATTGTAAGCAAAGGAGTCTTCATAGATCCTCAGGGCCATACCCAGTAGGACAGAACTAGTCCCCCAAATTAGAGCCCATGATTCTCCCAGGATTTCAGTAGCATATCCAGGGAGTCAGTCTTGCTTCCATGTGAATAAATACCTGGTTCCTAACGGAACCGGTGGGGTGATGGGAACACAACCCCCCTTCCAGAGCTGGGAAGGCCAGTTGCATTGGCCAGTCCAGGGGTGGATGCAGAAGCCATCGTGTTTGTTTCAAACCAAAACCCTCACCAGTGATGAGCCTGGGCTGACGAGCAGTCACCTGCGTGCAGGACGCCTGCCATTCCACAGGACTGAGCATGAGACTGAACTTGCCTGGGGTAATGTCCCTCCAGCAGGCACCTCTCTACTTCCTATGGTGTCGCCCTGCAACCCGGAGCCAGAAGGACCCAGAGCTGGCATCTCAGGGTGGAGTTCTCGCACTCTGCTGGACATCACCCCAGCCCTCCCAGAGCTACTTCAGTCCCTCTGAGCAAGGGGAAGCCGTGAGACCTGGAAGGGACACCAGGTCTGCCTAGGTCCCTCTCAGGCTTGGGGGTTTGTCATCTGCACTGCATGAAAATTAATGGAGGACTTTTGGGCCTTGTCCTGTCTCAGACACTATCCACATGCAGCTCAAGTGTTTGGGAGCTCAAAGGCCTGTTGGGGGGAGTTCAGGGGTCCCGTTGGCCACTTTGCTGTCACCACTGCCACAGTCTTGACAGGTGACCTGCAGGGTGGCAGGCTGTGGACATCTGAGGAGCATGGCTGGGTTGGGGATGGTGGGGTGAAAGGCTATCTGGTTCCCCAAGTCTACAGCCCCCAAGTTTTGATAAAAGTGACATCACCAGCCTTCCATAGAGTGTGGTTGTTTGTGCTGAGAGCTGGAGGGTGGTGGCCCCACCGGCAGCCCCCAGGCTCCACGGCCACATCTCTCCCTATTACCAGTGCTCTGCCAGGCATGGAGGGAACCAGAGCTTTGGATGTTCACCCTTAGCCTTTGAGGGACCAGCTACAGACATCACCCATGGTTTCTCAGCCCCCAGATGAGGGATAGGGAAAGCTGTGCAACCTGGGAGGTCAGGCTGACGTGAGCCCACCGAGTTAGAGCAGGTGGATGGTGAGCACGGGGCTGCTGTGTCAACCTGCGCCTTCAATATCTACATGTGAGACAGCACAGGGCAGGGAGGCCAGGCCTGGAGCTGAGCCAGCTGGGTGCTGGGCCTGGGCCGCTGCGGGCACTTTTTACAATAGCAGGCCCCACTGTGGAATCTCCTGATGCCCATAAAAATATATGATGCTGGTAATGAACAAGCACCGCTTTACATAATATACACTAAAAACATAACTTGTTTAACGTTCAAGAAGTGATTGCACCACCGTGGCTGAAGGCAACTTGAAGGAGTCCTTAATTTGAAGGCTCCTAACTATGTAAGTCCCTGGGTTGGATGGGGGCCCCCCTCTCGCCTGCAGGCTTGCTGTCCTGGGAGCTGGGATCTCACAGCAACCTTCTCTCCCCTCGAAAAATTGGCCCTAATCCACCTGCTCACTACCTGGGTAGTCTTGCTGCCAACCCCACCCTTCTCAGAATTGGCCACTTGCCTTGAAGCTTAAGACAAAGTGTGAAAGAATCAGTTCTTGCAGAAACCACATGCAGGGCGTCAAGGGGGGAGTAATAAGAGCAGGGGACCCACACCGCAGTGACACTTGCTGAGGCTTCCTGGGAGCCACGCACCATGGGTGAGGAGGTGAGGGAGGTGTTTCTGTCCCACAACCCCGGGGCAGTCCTGTGTCTCATTTTCATAAAGCAGCATCGTGTGAATGAATGACCTCATTTAGGCTCTGTTACGGCCACTTATTCCCACTGAACAGACGAAGAAATGGAGGTTTAGGAATAACAGCGACTTTGCTGAGGTCAGACAGCTCCTGAGTGGCCCATCTGGAATTCAGATCCACACCTGTTTGCCCAGCATCTCACCTGGTCAAGTCCGGGGCTAACCATCACTTTTATATTTTGAGAATCACATATTTCAACAGATTGTCGTAATGGCAGAACAGGGTAAATTAGGTAGTGACAGTCTACCTCAAGTGGTGACTCTTGTCTTATATAAGAAATATGTGGAACTGTGTGCTTTGTGTATTTTTTTGAGACAGAACCTCCGTCTGTCATCCCAGCTAGTGTGCACTGTCACCATCACAGCTCACAGCAACCTCAAACTCCTGAGCTCAAGCGATCCTCTTGCCTCAGCCTCCCAAGTAGCTGGGACTGCAGGTGTGAACCACCGTGCCTGGCTAATTATTCTATTTTTAGTGGAGACAGTATCCCACTCTTGCTCTGCCTCTCTGCTGCTCCAGGAACCAGAGCAGCCTGGCTCCTCTGCTGCTGCCTGCTCTGAGGAGTCCACTTCCTGCCCGATGATTACTGCAAACTAGACTTGCTGCCTTCCTCCCCCATCAAATCATCTGAGGAAGAGTTCCCAAAGGACACGTTTCAGGCCTCAACCCAAACTTGATTCAGTTAGTTTGTGGAAGGGCCTTGTGGACTGCTTTTCAAATGCTTCGTAGATGGCTGGGTGTGGTGGCTCACTCCTGTAATCCTATAATGGGGGGGCCAAGGCAGGAGGATCGCTTAAGCTCAGGAGTTTGAGACCAGCCTGAGTAAGAGTGAGACCCCATGTCTACTAAAAAGAAAAATTATCCTTGTGTGGTGGTGGGCTCCAGTAGTCCCAGCTACTTGGGAGGCTGAGGCAGGAAGATTGCTTGTACCCAAGAGTTTGAGGTTGCTGTGAGCTAGGCTGATGCCACTGCCCTCCAGCCTGGGCAACAGAGGAAAACTCTGTCCCCCCAAATAATAATAACAAAAAATAAAAATAAAATCCTGTAGGTGATTTTTTTTTGCATGCTTTAATTCCAAATTATTGAAAGTTAAAAAATTTCTTGCTCTATAGATGAAGAAATTGGATAGCTAAGAAATTAAATGTCTTCACTGAAGCTGAACTGACAGATAGGGCTGATCGCTGCTTGCCAGAGGCCCTGTCGATGGTACGTGCTATGAGGCAGGGACAGTCTGTCCAGGCTTTTATCCTGCTTCCCACAGCAGGTAGCTCCAGGCAGGTGCACTAACCAGGGGCAGAGCAGAGGCCATACGGCTGGTACAGATGTACCTGAACCTCAGTGAGAATCTTGGGAAAGATGCCACCAAATGGAAGAGCACCCGTGTCTGGAGATCCCAGCTTCTGAGCTGCTTGTGCTATTTCCTAGCTGTGTGATCGTGAGCAGGGAGCTTAAACGTTTCCACTCATTTCTTGTTTGTAGCAAGAGTGGTAGAGAGGACGCACTCACACGACCCCCTTAAGACGGGTAGGGAGGGGCTGCACGCTCTCTGTACATTTAACAGAAGTGGTTTTCCTGCATTGTTATAATCCAGTGCTTGCTTTGCTAATATATTTTGCCTGTGCAAGTTTTTTATTTCTATGCAATGAACATCTGAGGACTCTACTGAGACGGCATCAGGCCAGCGTGAACACCCTAAGTGAGGTCTGGAAGTTCACATTACCGAGGATACAGACTGATGCCTTTCAATTCAGGAGCCAATTTCTCATCCTATCTAATTTTAGTTCCCTTCATTACTTCAAATAATGTCCCCTTGAATTGGCAAAGTGAGAGCCCGACCCATTTATTTTTCCATTTGCTCTCTGCAGAGCACGCCGCACTTCAATTTTCTCCGCTGTATGGTTACGGCATTTTTTCCATTCTCCTTAATCGCTATCAGACTCCGCTGATGGACGGGGAAACATTGGACAATTATAAATATGTGTGCACAGATTGGGAACTGCGGACTTGTTCAACATCACCGCTTGTTTGCAAGATTTCCCCTCTCTCAAGTATTAAAATACAGCTTTGGGGAATGGTCCCATTGGACTCAGTCTGAGGTCTGTTGACCAAAGGGCGTTAAAGCAGTTTCAATGCCTGGTGAACAAGGAGCCTGTGTCTTCGGCAAAGTCCTCTTTAGTATCGTAAGCATGATCAGAGAGGTGATGCTGGCTTGGCCTGAAGGGTCCCCAAAGGCTCATGGACCTCAGGCGCCCCCAGACGCGGGAGAGTAGACTGCTGTCCCATTCAAATCTGACTTGTAGAGGGAGACCCAGGCTCAGAACTTCATACATGAGCTGCTGCCCATTTGTCAAAAGGGCCTTTCTTATCTCCTCCCGTTTCTGCCTCTTCTGATAACGGCCTAAATCTTATCATTAATAGACTAAAAGGAAAAGTGTTTGGTTATTGGTGAACACTTGTGCGGTTGTTTTTTTCATTGTTTTTCTTTTTTTAATTGTTTTACATTTAAATATATTAAAGGAGTACCGTGTTTTTGTTACACGGATAAATTATGTAATGCCAAGGTCAGGGTTTTTGCTGTGCCCATCACTAGAGCAGTGGACACGGTGCCCCTGGGATACATGTTTAGATAAGAACCTAACCTGAACTTGTTTTCCCTCCCGAATAGTAATATTATATATTTTTCAAAAGATCAGAGTTCTAAAAACAAATTCTTTCTATTCTCCTTTGTTTTCTGGCTATCATGAGAATAAAAGTTGCTGAGTCATTATCCTGGGCCCGTTTCTGAGATCCTTCATGTGGGTGACAGGTGTCTGCTCTCTCCACTTCTGCTTGGCTCCTGATGACATGAGCAGGATGTTGTTCAGGGCTGTGTGGCCGCTGCCCCTTATCTGTCACCCTGACAACAGCCTGCCACGGTCAGAATTCCTAAAGTAAGAACAAAACCTCAATACAATAATTAAAGAATAACAGGATAAAGTAAATGGTAAATGGATAATTAAAGCAGTGGAGGGAATGGTGTGAGGCTACAATGAAAACAAGCAAAACTAGTGCAGAGAAGAAGTGGATAGAAAAATAAAACCAAAGTGCAAAACAAACCCACTTTGGAGGTGAGAGGGTTACAACGAAAATGTCAAAACAGTAAAACAAAACTAAAACATCATGAAGTCATCGAGAAAACAAAAAATATTTCAAACAGATAAACAGAAACGAAATAAAATGATAAAACAAGATGCTTAAAGAGGAGACTAACTAAAATAAACCAACTGATGTAAAACTTTGCAAAAGAAAAGGAGATTAAGGAACAAAGCTCAGGCCATCTGCCTTTCAAAGCCTTGGATGTCTGCCAGGCAGGCTGATCTAGCTCTGCGGAGACCTGAGGATTCGCCTTTGATCCTGGAGATCTCCAGCTGACCCGTCACCCCCAAATAGCAGGACAGACTTGGGTGGCTTGTTTTAAAACTTACATACTAATCAAAGAAAAATGTCAAGATTTGACATACTATCAAAGCAGACACTCCCTAAACCCTTAGAGTCAAAATGAAAACTCCATACGTAATGGGTAATTACATCGGAGAGGGGCAAAGATGTGCCCAGACCCTCGGCAGAGCAGCAATTAGGTGCTTAGAAAAACCAGTCTGACTCATTGGCTGGGGACAGCCACGTGCTGCGGTAGGAATGTGGAGAGATATCTCTCTTTTTTTTTTTTTTTTTTCCTGTTATTACTACTGACTTTCTCTCAGAAGCCTACCAGCTGGAGGGCCTCAGGGCTGAGCTCACCTTTCAATCAGGCAGCACCTTCCCAGGATCCAATCCTCTCCAGGACTCCCCAAGCCCTTCCTTAGACTCCACATCTTCCCAACAGCAACTGCTCACATGACTGTGCTAAGCAAAGGGCTGTGGACACCTAATGCCATGGCCTTGGCCTAAGAAGTGCCTGTGGGTTGGCCTTGGTGGGTTTGGTACCAACTCTGCGCTGATTTCACAGAGAAGCATCCCCCTCTCCACAGCCTTGAGCTCTGAGCCCTTCTCCAGGGGTGGCTCTCTGGACTGGGCTGAGTAGTTCTCTGCAGAATCCTGTGACTTCTGCTCCATCTCAAACTTCCAGGCTTCCCCAGGAGACACCGCAGGAACCCACAAGGATCTGCTGAGACACAGAGGTACCAAGACCTTCACCCTCTTCCTGATAGGCACAGTCATCAGGACCTATTCATACCCCAACTGTGTGGAAGCATTTCATGCTCGGGGAACTTCAAATGAGAGGCTGGTTTTGTTGTCTGTATTTATGTGGCATCAAAGGTTGGGGTCCATGCCCAGAACTCTCTCCCCATGCCAGGGCTTCCCCCTGGTGGTGCTGAGGTGTTCTGGCGAGCAAACGGCCAGAGGAGACTCCTGTCTGCTCACCCCAGACACAGAGACTTGGCCCGGGACGCCCCTGCCCTTGCAAGGGAGCAGGGCGGAGCCAGCTCTCCCTAAGCCTTAGGGCCTAAGGACACCTCGCTCTGCCTCTCACCCTGTGTTGGGTAGACATGGGGGTGGTGGTGTGGAAGGGGTGAGAGGGAGGTGGCAGGGAACTTTGTAGCGCTGGTCTGCTGAAATGTCAGCGGCCTTGCCATGCTGGCCACCACAGCTCTGAGTCTTGGCAATGGGAGGCATGGCCACCAGAAACCAGCACAGGCTCCTCTTGGCCCTTAGCCCCGCCAAGACATAGGAGCAAGTGTTGCCTGTGTCTCATGAGCTATCCAGAAGAGGGAGACCTCGACTCCTGGATGTGACCTGCCAGACACCTGTGGCAGGTGACTCGGTGCCGTAGAGAAGGTCCCATGAAATGTCATAGCTCAACAGCATTAAACCAGACCAGAGGCCAAATCCCACCACTGCCTATTTTTGTAAATGAGGTTTTACTGGAGCCCAGTCCTGCCCCTTTGCTGACCTGCTGTGGGTGGCTGCCTTGGGGCTGCTGAGGGGAGCTGTTGTGGCAGAGACTGGGTGGCTCTCAGAGCCCAAAATATTTACTGTCTGGCTCTTTATAGGCAAAGTTTGTTGTCCTCTGTCCTAGATCACCCAACGAAATCCTTTTCCTTTGAGTCTTTGCTAACTGTGAAGGTAGCTTATTGGGGAATTCCTCCAGGATCCACAGGTGAGGAAGTGAGATCACGAGAGGGGCAAGAAGGAAAGAGCAGCTGGGAGAGGGTGACGGTGTGGGTTGCAGCTGGGTCGGTCCTGCTGGGAGGGGGGCTTTCAGAGACACGTGCAGGACAGGGCAGGAAGGTCCTGCCCTAGGCGGACGCAGAGGCGTTTGCTTGTCTCCTGCCTCCCATTGGTTGAGGCCACTTCTGTTACCAGCCACTGTTAACCTGAACGGCCATTTCCTACCTGTCGCTGCTGGTCAAACCCTAACAGGGCTGGATCAGCCTACATGCCGACACCTGGAGACTGTTTATTCACTTCCAAGGCCTGCTGTCATAGAGAAGCTGGGGAACTGGGCTCCATGGTACCAAAGGCCCAGGGCGCTGTGTGCACCCAGTGAAGTGTTGATGAGCTATGGTAAAAATGCTTTGAAGATCTAACCACTTTAAGGCAGAAAGACGTTGTGCAACTTTGTAACCTCTGAGGAGGAATCTGTTTGACGTAGACTATGATGAGTAATAACATTGCTGATACTTATTGTCACTATGAGGATAAAAAGTAACAAAGGGAAAGGGGCACAGCAGCTCTTTGGGGAGATATCCCCACTGCTCTTGGAATTGCTGCTTTTCTGGAAATAAAAGTGAATCTGTTGATCCCTTGCCTACTTGTCTGCTGATTGGCTTGGGTGAAAGGTGGCTGGACTCCTTGGTCCAGCAACAGCCCCTACCCAGCAGTGGTTAAGGCCACTTCTTCCTCTGCTGCCCTCCACTCTGTGCAGAAGTTGCCAACATTATGCTGTCTCATGAGGACTCTGTGTGGCTGTCACTTGGCCTTCTCCCAGCAGCAACCACATCCTGGTGCTGTCTCAGGCTCGGAGTGGTCTATCGTGTTCTTGGTTTGTAAATTGAGGGACGTAGACACTCAAGCTTTGTGCACACTCCTTTCCAGGGTGCTGCCCGGCCCTCACATGAGAAGAGCCTTGTCTCAGCTGGGTACTGTGCATGCAGTGCCTTGGCACGCGGGATTTCCTTCGCCTTCTCCCCAGTCCTCACGTGGTCAGCGGCTTCCCAGCAGCACGCCCATCCCTCTGCCGTGAGCATCGCCTCTGAGCATCTTCCCCGAGGCAGTTTCTCCGTCCCCTGCTCCCCATGAGGTCTCCGTCGCACGCCTGTGTACTTTCCTCTGCAGTGCTCAGCAGGAATCATCTGTACCCGTGTGCTGAACAGATTATGACCTGTCTTCCCTGGCTAGAACGGAAGTTCCACAAGGCAGGGACCTAGAGTCACGTTCACTGTGTCTCCAGTGCCTCAAACACCACCTGGCACCTGGCAGCTGCCTGGTGGGTATTTGCTAACTGAAGGAATGGCTTTCAATCCTCTGAGGACCAGTCTCAAAAACAGATGAAGCAATGGTCTTCTAGCAGACAGGTGCGGAAAGGAGAGGACCTTAGTGAGGTGTGTGAGTGGGTAGGAGGGGAGGGGCTCTTCCCAGCCGTCTGCCCAGGTAGCCTCTCCATTCTCACCTGGGTGGAGGATGAGACAGCTGGACTCACATTTATCGAAAGATCCTATTGGTGATAGAGTAGTGGTGCCATTACTGATTTGGAAACTTTGCAATCTACTTTTTTTTTTTTTTTTTATAGATAAAAATATGCACCATAGATGTGGCCCGACCTATTTCCCTCCCTCCACCCAAACCTCGACATCAAGGATTTAAAAACATTTCATGGTGTGTACCCTGAGATGAGTTTATGCACATTGAACTCTCACTCATTATCATAGGTTGACATGTGATGAAAAATGTGTACTCTGCACGGCAACCATGACCACAAACCATTAGGAACTTAATTCTTCAACAACAAAAAATGTTTGGTGGTAAGCCGAGCTGGGGGGAAAGTCAGAAAACAACTGAAAAAAAAAAAAAAAAAAAAAGTATTTTCATTAACTAAAAGCAGACCAAAAAAAAATCTTTACTTTATAATTTTAATTTTCAAACTGGC
>CAUYPK010003498.1:0-11022 GCA_963574355.1 Loris lydekkerianus
GTCAGAGTTCTACCAAACCTTTAAAGAAAAACTAGTACCTATATTACTAAACCTCTTCAAAAAGAAAGAATACTACCCAGCACATTCTATGAAGCAAACATCACCTTGATCCCTAAACCAGGTAAAGATCCAACAAGGAAAGAAAATTATAGACCAATATCACTAGTGACTATTGATGCAAAAATACTCAATAAGATCCTAACAAACACAATCCAACAACACATCAAAAAAATTATACACCATGACCAAGTGGCATTTATCTCAGGCTCTCATGTCTGGTTCAATATACATAAATCTATAAATGTAATTCAGCACATTAACAAACTAAAAAATAAAGATCATATGATTCTCTCAATTGATGCAGAAAATGCTTTTGATAATATCCAGCATCCCTTCATGATTAGAACACTTGAGAAAACTGGTATAGAAGGGACATTTCTTAAACTAATAGAGGCCATCTACAGCAAACCCATGGCCAATATCGTATTGAATGAAGTTAAATTGAAATCATTTCCACTTTGATCAGGAACCAGGCAAGGTTCCCCATTGTCTTCATTGCTCTTTAACAGTGTAAGGGAAGTTCTAGCCATTGCAATTAGGGAAGAAAAGGCGATCAAGGGTATCCACATAGGGTCAGAAGAGATCAAACTTTCACTCTTCACAGATGATATGATCATATATCTGGAAAACACTAGGGATTCTACTACAAAACTTTTAGAAGTTATCAAGGAATACAGCAACGTCTCAGGCTACAAAATCAATACCCATAAATCTGTAGCCTTTATATATACCAACAATAGCCAAGCTGAAAAAACAGTCAAGGACTGTATTCCTTTCACAGTAGTGCCAAAGAAGATGAAATATTTGGGAGTTTATCTAACAAAGGATGTGAAAGATCTCTACAAAGAGAACTATGAAACTTTAAGAAAAGAAATAGCTGAAGATGTTAATAAATGGAAAAACATATGATGCTCATGGCTGAGAAGAATCAACATTGTTAAAATGTCTATACTACTCAAAGCAATATATAATTTTAATGCAATTCCTATCAAAGCTCCATTGTCATATTTTAAAGACCTTGAAAAAATAATACCTTGTTATATATGGAATCAGAAAAGAACTCCAACATTACTCAGAAATAAAAACAAAGCAGGAGGAATCATGGTACCAGACCTGAGACTGTACTATAAATCAATAGTGATCAAAACAGCATGGTACTGGCACAAAAACAGAGAGGTAGATGTCTGGAACAGAATAGAGAACCAAGAGATGAACCCAGCTACTTACTGTTATTTGATCTTTGACAAGCCAATTAAAAACATTCAGTGGGGAAAAGATTCCCTATTTGACAAATGATGTTGGGTGAACTGGCTGGCGATCTATAAAAGACTGAAACTGCACCCACACTTTTCACCATTAAGTAAGATAGACTCTCACTGGATAAAAGATGTAAACTTAAGACATGAAACTACAAAAATACTTGAAGAAAGTACAGGGAAAACTCTTGAAGGAATCGGCCTGGGTGAATATTTTATGAGGAGGACTCCCCAGGCAATTTAAGCAGTATCAAAAATACATTACTGAGACCTGATCAAACTAAAAAGCTTCTGCACAGCCAAGAGCATAGTAAGTAAAGCAAGCAGACAGCCTTCAGAATGGGAGAAAATATTTGCAGGTTATACCTCCGATAAAGGTTTAATAACCAGAATCCACAGAGAATCAACGTATTAGCAAGATGGGACAAGTGATCCCATCTCAGGGTGGGCAAAGGACTTAAAGAGAAACTTCTCTAAAGAAGACAGACGCACAATCTACAGACACATTAAAAAAAGCTCATCAACCTTAATCATCAGAGAAATGCAAATCAAAACACTTTGAGATATCACCTAACCCCAGTAAGAGTAGCCCACATAACAAAATCCCAAAGCCAGAGATGTTGGTGTGAATGTGGAGGAAAGGGCACACTTCTACACTGCTGTTGGGAATGCACACTAATACATTCCTTGTGGAAGGATGTTTGGAGAATACTTAGAGATCTAAAAATAGACCTGCCATTCGATCCTATAATTCCTTTACTAGGTATATAGTGAAGTATACATATCCTTTACCAGAAGACCAAAAATCACAATATAAGAAAGACTTCTGTACCAGAATGTTTATTGCAGCCCAATTCATAATTGCTAAGTCATGGAAGAAGCCCAAGTGCCCATTGATCCACGAATGAACTAGCAAATTGTTGTACATGTATACCATGGAATATTATGCAGCCTTAAAGAAAGATGGAGACTTTACCTCTTTCATGTTTACATGGATGGAGCTGGAACATATTGTTCTTAGCAAAGTATCTCAAGAATGGAAGAAAAAGTATCCAGTGTACTCACTCAGCCCTACTGTGAAGCCAATTTATAGCTTTCATATGAAGGCTATAACCCAACTATAGCACAAGAATATGGGAAAGGGCCAAGAGAGGGGAAGTGAGGGGGGAAGTCAACGTGGAGGGAGGGTAATGGGTGGGGCCACACCTATAGTGCATCTTAGAATGGGTACAGGCAAAACCTACTTAATGCAGAATACACATGTCTACATACAACAACTAAGAAAACACCATGAAGGCTACGTTGAACAGTTTGATGAGAATATTTCAGATTTTATATGAAACCAGCACATTGTACCCCTTGATTGCACAAATGTACACAGCTATGATTTAATAATAAAAAATAAATTAAAAAAATAAGAACCCATCATTTATAGTACTTAATTCCAGAATTTCCAAATGACAAATTTAGCTCTATACTGTTGATTATGGTAACTGTTGGACATATGTGACTATTTAAATAAAAATCATGTAATTAAAATTTTTAAAAAAGGAAATATTTGTTTTTATAAGCCCCTGGGATTTTAAGGTTTATCTGTTATTATACCATTGGTCAACTTAGCCTCACTAGTAGTATATAACCAATAATAGGATAAAAAATGTTAACTATTTTTAAATGAAACATAATAGGATATAGTATAAGAAATATCACACTTTAAAACAAATCATATCACACTCCAGCTCTCCATGTCCCAGTTATAGTTGATCACTAGAAGAAAAAAATTGGTTGAATATTTTTATGGCATAAGAAAGAAAGCTGAGTAGCCTCCTGAGTGCCGGAACATATTCCACCACATCTGCTTTAACCACTTCCCTGTACATGTAGCGTGTGCTTTTTCCTTCCTTCTTCCTTTCTTTTTCTTTCTTTCTTTTTTTTTTTTTAATATTTTATTTATCTTTTTTCTTTTCTTTCTTTTTTTCTTTTTTTTTTTTTATTAAATCATAGCTGTGTACGTTAATGTGGTCATGGGGCACCATACACTAGTATCATAGACCGTTTGACATATTTTCATCATACTGGTTAGCATAGCCTTCCTGGCATTTTCTTAGTCCTCCTTCCTTTCTTAAGGATGTCAACTCTAAACTAAGCTGGTCTCCCGTTCCACACAGAGAACATGAAGCACAGCTGTGCGCTGACTGACCTGGAGAAGTGTCTGGCAAAAACTGGCATTCCTTTTATCACACAGTGATAAACAGAAAACTGCATTAGAATATGCTGTAATTTCAATAGGCCACTGCATTTTCTCCCAGTAGCTGACAGCTTTGTAAGACTTGTGAAAAAGAGGCTCCAAAAGAACATCAAAAAATCGCCAAATTCTCTGCCATAAACTACACAGATATTAATATAGACAATGGATTAAAGAAGGCCCCCCTCTTCAAGGAACCTAAAACTAATTGGGGGGAAATAAGAAGAAAATGAAAAACATTAAGGTAATATCAAATTCAGACCCAAATTCTATGAAACAAGAGTCAAGAGAAAGATCAATATTGGCTGTATTGTTTATGGAGGAGAAACTCAAGCTTAAAATGGAGGCATAGAATTTTGACAGGCCAGAGAGATATGACTGGGGCCACTGGGTGGACAGGGTCACAAGCCAAGAATGATCTTGCTGCAAACAGAGAAGGAGGAAAGGAATCACAAATAGGACACAGAGAGAGGAGCAAACACGCCGTCGAGCAAAAGGAGGGAAGGCCAGGGTGTGCCTGCAGTCACAGATCTGGAAAATCAAATGTCAAATCACAGTAGTCCCAATGGCAATTTGCTTACCTTCCCCAAGAGTATTTTATTTCTCTCCCTTCCTCATGCGAAACTTATGGACAAAAAGGCACTGGGAAAGCAAGGTGAAGCAAATATTGATGTGAAAATCCAATGACATTCTCACAATGTTCTCTGGGTAAATTTCAAGCACATTCTCAAAGCGGAAACCACATCTCTTCCTGCTTCTCACTTTCCTCTGACCCTAAATGTAAAAGTCCACAAATGTAAGAAATATGCATAAAAATTCCAATAAACTCTACATCTTCTGAATGATTCCAGGGTTAGAAGTGAAAGGCACTGTAAAGGCTTTCTAATTCAATCTGTCCCTCAAACTGCTGACTTATTCTGCAGACGAGAGAACTAAAGTCCAGAGAGTAGTGAAGTTGGCCCCCAAATTGGTGATTAGGCAAATATATTCACACAATTTGGTTTAATGGCTAGGTAGCGTAGTGATTCTCATCTTGGATCTTTTAATAATCAAGTTATGTCAAGCTTCTTACATACAGAAATATTAAGTTATCCTTTTCTTCTTACTGATTTTAGATATTCTTGATGAATTTACTTTTATAATAACTTGATATTTTTCTTAGATAATATTATTCACTTGATTTTACTTTAAATAACCTGAAATATATCCAATCATATAAAGGAGCTCAATGTTTTCCTCTGTTAGTTTAAAAACACTCTGGTCAAAACATTAAACCCTCTGTACTTCCCTTTGGTTTCTCAAGCAATGTTTCTCTCTCTACAGAAATATTTTTCCTTAAAATCATCCATGAATTACTCTCATGACTATATATAAAAGGTTTATTATTGGTAGTTGCAACTGTCTTAAGTTTTATCAAACTTCTGAGGGGTTTTGATTAAAGTGCTGTCACATCTCTAAAGTTTCAGGGCAGAAGATAGAATCTGGTAATGGTCCTTTCTAACACAACCACAGCATTTTAAGAGTGTATGAGAGAAAAATCATTTAGAAGACTATGGTGGCCATGAGTTCTCTCCAAAACTCATGTTGAAATCTACTTGCCATTGTAACAGTATTAAGTAGTGAGACCTTTAAAAGGTGATCAGGCCATGAAGGTGCAACCTTCCTGGGTGGGACTGGCGCCCTTATAAAGGGGTCAATTTAACCCCCTGGTGCCCTCCTGCCCTTCTGCTGTCAGCCAGGGGATGATGAGCCAATCTATTTCTGTTCTTTACAAATGACCCCGTCTGGGGTATTCTGTCACTGCAACACAAAACACACTCCTCTTCAGCAGGCTCTTCCAGTAGCCATATGATTTCCAATGCATGGGGAATCTTGTGAATAAATCCCAAACTCTAAATACATGGTCTACTACTAGTTCCAAACTGATCTCACTATTCACAGACTTTTTCACATTCCTAAGAAAATTAATCCAGGCTTATATATTTTTAAAATTATTACTGCTCTGACAAAAAAGACTTTCTCTTTCTTCCTCAGGCAAGAGGTCAGCCTCCTACTTAGAATTCATATTAGCTCCACAGTAGTATAAGGGATTACATCTCTCACTACAATTTGATGGTTTTCTTATTTTAAAAAATTTCTTGGAATTAGCACTTTCAAATTTTTGCCCGGATATTTAATTTAGACCATCTTATTAGCAGAGAGATCATCTACCCCCCCCCCCCCCGCATGGGGGCTTAATTGCCCTAAATAAGCAAAAACTAATGTCAGGCCTTGCTCTATCTATGCAGCTAATTCTAGTCTTCTCAGAACCTTTTATCTGTGCTACCTGGAAGAGATATCACATGGACACTTCCTATCTCTCTCCTCTCATGCAACCTGTTCATTTTCTCACAGGCCCAGAGCTCTCTTAGCTCTGTGTCTCTGCCTGCACCTTCCCCTAACCAGAAATATTTTCCTCATTCTACTATACCTGGATAAATACTCCCCATTCTTCTATTCACAGAATGAAAAATAGCTTTCTAATAATTAGGTTTGACAAGGATTGGAATAAACTGCTTTGTGCAATAATGAGCTCACGTTGTTGGAGGTATTCAGAGAAAGCACAAGGAGGTATCAGAAATCTTTCCACCTGTGTAGGCTGTTAGGTTGGTCCCTGCAACTCTGAAGGTTGGTAATTCTACAGTTTTAGATTCTTCCATTCCATGAATCTCTTTCAGTTTTCTTTCCCCTCAACTCATTTGTCCATGAGTCATATATTGAATGTCTTGTGATTTCTTTACCTACTTTCTCACAGTGTTTTTATTTTCAAAATGATACATGGAAGTATTAATATTTCCCCAATCTCCACACATTGCCTGGTGATGTTCCCTACAGGAATTAATGCATACTTGACGATTTACCTAAATATTAAATGACTTCTTCATCCAATAGTTGTCATCTGCTGTGTGCGGGTTGCTGTTCTAGGTACTGACTATACAGTAACCAGCCAGGGTTGTAAGATCTGGATGTTCATGGAGCTCTGATTCCAGTGGGGAAGGCAAGCAATAACAAGCTAACAAAGTGTTTCATAAAGGCGACAAGCCAAGGCACAAGGATACGGCAGCTACTTTAGGGAACACAGACTGGGAAGGGCTTTCTGAGGACTATGACAGCGAAGATTTTGGAGATGAGAGTTCCAGGCCGGAGGAAGAGTGGTGCTCAGACCCTGGCTGGGAAGATTCACATTCTGGATTGCAGTCCTTAGGGGGAAGTGACAGCAGGTTGAGACAGGGATCTGTTTGTCTTGTCACCTTCCTCCACTGCTTGGATTTTTAAAGCCTTGTGCTCTTTTCGGCTGTTTGTACTTAGGCTCATTTTAGGCTCTCAACTATTATGCTTTCCTTTTAACAAAAACCTTGGCATTGTGCATGGTGCCTCTCTCTCACATCCCACTCCTACCCACTGGGAAATTCTGTTGACCTCACCTCCAAAATAACCTGAGAATCCAATAGTTTCTTAACCAGTGTCCCTGCTTCTATTCTTACTGCCTCCTTCCTCAGGTCTATTTTCATTCATGGTCTATTCCAGACCTACAGCAGCCAGGGTTTTCCTCCTATTATAAAATACCCAGTCCTGTCATACCATTCTTCATTCCAAACCCAGCGGCAGCTCACCATTTTGCTTCATATTAAGCCAAAGTCCTTAAAAAGTCCACCAGAGCCCTTACATGATCTGTCTGCCAGTTATCTCTCCAAATTCATGCCCTCACTCTCTCTGCTCCAGCCATGGGACATTTCATTTCTGAATACCACAGGTATTTTCCTGCCTAAGGAACTTAACCTTAATGTTACCCTCTTTCTGAAATGTTCTTTCCCTAAACAGCTTGGCTAACTTCCCTGCCTCCTACATATCTTTATTCAAATCACAACTTACAAGTGAGACTCATCCAATCCTCATCATTTAATCCTGCAACCTGCCACCACCTCAAGCCTACACTCCTATCTCCTTTATCTTATTTTGCTTCCTCATTTTCATCAAAATATCTTATTATATTCTAGCACATAAATTACTCTTTTCCTATGTGATGTTTATTATATAAGATCTGTCTCTCCCTACCAGAGTATAAACTCCACAAGGCAGGATCTTTGCCTGTGGTGTTGAGTGACATAGTCAACTGTCTAGAATAGTGTCTGACACTATAAAACTTCATTGAATGAATCAATCAGTTGTATAGACAGTGCCCTGAAAGGAAATTATTTCATAATACAGGCTTATACTTTTCAGTCATCTCAGGCAAAACACGATTTCTATTTAAATAGAACCTAAAATTAATTTGGTTGTGCCATTTGAAAATTATTCTACACAACATTAAACTTGGATAGAAACTTCAGACTGGTTCTCAAAGGATGTTAGATCCAATGATTTGTGAGTAATTTCAGCAAGAACAGCTGAACTGTTCACTGGGCTCAAAAAAGGTGTATGTGTGTTTATAAATGAGAGAGAGAAAGAGAGAAAGCATGCACATGTACATGTGTGCTATGGTCCGAATGTCTATGTTCCCCCCAAACACATATGTTGAAGCCTAACCCCTCCTCAACAGTGGTGGTCTTAAGAGGTGAAGCCTTCCAGAGGTGATTAGGTCATGAGGGAAGGGGATCAGTGCCCTTATAAAAGAGGCTTTAGGGAGCCCCTTTGCCCTCCACCATGGGAGGACACACGGCAGGCGGAAGGTCTGGTGAACAGACCGTCACCAGATACCAAATCTGCCAGCAACTTAATCTTGGACTTCCCGACATTTAGAACTGTAAGCAATAAATTTCTGTTGTTTAAAACTACCCAATTGATGGTATTTCATTAATCTCAAAAGGATTAAGACTTGGTATGGGAAGGAGGAAAGAGTGGGAAAGAAGAGAGAAACAATTGTATGTGTGTGTGTGTGGGGGGGGTGTCTGCAAAATATGGACTATTTCTACCACCAAAATTATATAATACAATATAAGTGCCCTTCAGCTGGAAATATGAATAAGGTTCATTTTTTGGTTACAAATACCCACTGGAAGGAACCAAAATTTCACCCAGACATTTTTATCCCCAATCCCTTCCTGCAAGGGGCACGAAGGGTGTGGGAGCAGAAGTGGTCACGGACACTGCCCAGGGCAGGTGCCGGCTACACACAGAGTGAGGGGCTTGAGCAAGCAGAGAGGAGGGATCAGAGGTCCTTATCAAAAAAAGGTTAGGTTTCTTTATAAAGGAAAAACATTGTCATTTCAAAGGAAAACAAAAGACAGTGCAATGTGCCATCCGATTTATTTTAATCAGAATGAAGTCTGAAAACACAGAATCATTTTCCAAGAAGGGTTTGACAGACAAACTATGAGTGCTGTTCTTTTAGTGCCATACAAATGCTGTCTTTTCTGAAACAATTCTGATTTTATTTCATCTGTTATTATCTATAAAAGAATAAATAGTTAAACGGACATCTGAAACTAGTGATTTGCATACAAATCAATTTAGAAATCAGGAAAAAATATTATCAGGGGATGTGTCCTAACTTTTGAACCAGAAAATCATCACCATAAATTTGTTCAACGTACTCCTTTTTCCAAAAGATTTTTTATAATGGAGCTCACGTCTGTAATCCTAGCACTCTGGGAAGTGGGGATGGGAGAATCACTTGAGCTCAGAAGTTCAAGACCAGCCTGAGCAAGAGCAAGTCCCCATCTTTAATTAAAAAAAAAAAAAATTAGCTGGGCTTTGAGGCAGTCACCTGTAGTCCCAGCTAGTTGGGAGGCTGAGGCAGGAAGATCACCAGAGCTCAGGAGTTTAAGGTTCCTGTGAGATGTAATGATGCCACTACACTCTAGCGCAGGTGATAGAGTGAGAATGTATCAAAAAAAAAAAAAAAAAAAAAAAAAAAATGGAGAGAAATGGCATTTTGTCAAGCATTTGCTATCTTCCACCAGTTTACCTGTTCCTTGGGAACTGGCAGCTAGCTGTTTCAGCTTCCATTTCCCTCTCCCCATGAGCTAGGCAGGGGTTCTCTGTGCAAGGCTTTGCTTTACGGTTCTTTTCCAAGCTTTCCTGTGACTATCACAGTGCTATATATTAGAATGTGTTCAGTAACTTATTGTTGAAGGAGGGAAAGAAAGACGGAAAGAACGCCCTTGTCATTCTGCTCCTGATTGCCCAAGCTGCTACTCAAAGTTTTGTTGTTCCCAGGATAGTTAAAGCAGTTACTCAAAATGCAGTCAAATTCCCACCTATAAAACACACAATAACAAGCAATCTAAACAGAAGAGTGGTTCAGAGGAACTTTTTTATGCTCTAAAATTGCCTTTACATTTCCTCTTCCCTTTGAAAGCATCAACCTTGCAAAAGAGGTACTAGGTAAGTAGCAATAAATTGGGATAAAGAACGGAGGACTATATGGAAAATATTTCAAACTCTGAAAAGCTATTTACCATGAATACCATTTTAACAGCTATTCGGGGGTAAAATGTGTCTTACTTTGTGCTGGCATGTTGCTGCTGTTAGTGTTGTCATTTCCCAGAGAAAATAACCGCCTCTTCCTAATGCCAGAGGATAAAAATAGATGTCACTTTAATAAGTGTAACAATTTTCCTTTATGTATGTAGCCCCTCGTAAGTGCTTCTTGTTGGTATTATCGATGAATACACAAAAAAGGAAATCTGTAAAAACACATTTATAGGTTTTATAGTAAACCTATAAAAATCTTATTTTCTCTTCGAACAATTAGTATGCCTCTTTATGGATATTTAGACATTTTTAAAAAGCCTATATATGGTTGCCTTTTCATTATCATTGTTTTCAGAAAAATAACAATTTTGTCAAGTTATACAGAAAAGCATCATTAATTTGAGCTTTATCAATTGGGAATTCATAAAAATTTTGTTTAATTTAGCCTACCGGTATTCTCTGCACTGGCTATAAAATAATAGTTGGCAAAACAAACTCATGGTGTAATAATTGAGAAATGTTCCCTTATATTAAAAAAGCAAAGTTTTCACATCATTTTATTTAGCATTATCTATCTGCACACAAAGTGATCATTTCAAATAAATCTACTTAGTTTAAATAAACAAAATGTTTGATCAAACTAAAAAGCTTCTGCACAGCCAAGAACATAGTGAGTAAAGCAAGCAGACAGCCCTCAGAATGGGAGAAATTATTTGCAGGTTATACCTCTGATAAAGGTTTAATAACCAGAATCCACAGAGAACTCAAATGTATTAGCAAGAAAAGAACACGTGACCCCATTTCAGGGTGGGCAAGGGACTTAAAGAGAAACCTCTCTAAAGAAGACAGACGCAAAATCTACAAACACATGAAAAAAAGCTCATCATCCTTAATCATCAGAGAAGTGCAAATCAAAACTACTTTGAGATATCACCTAACCCCAGTAAGAGTAGCCCACATAACAAAATCCCAAAACCAGAGATGTTGGCGTGGATGTGGAGGAAA
>CAUYPK010003499.1:0-24364 GCA_963574355.1 Loris lydekkerianus
TGTTGTTATTGAGTTCAACTTTTATTCCATGATGGTCTGAGAAGATGCAAGGAATAATTTCTATTTTTTTAAATTTGCTGAGGTTAGATTTGTGGCCTAGGATGTGGTCAATTTCGGAGTATATTCTGTGGGCTGCTGAGAAGAATGTGTATTCAGTTTTGTTGGGATGAATTGTTCTGTAGATGTCTGTTAAGTCCAGATGTTGAGTAGTTAAGTTTAAATCTAGGATTTCTTTGCTTAGTTTCTTTTTGGAGGATCTATCCAGAACAGCTAAAGGGGTGTCAAAATCTCCAACTATTATGGAACTAGAGGAAATGAAGTTGCTCATGTGTGTTAGAGTTTCTCTTATAAAACAAGGTGTGTTCTGGTTGGGTGCATAAATATTAATAATTGAAATCTCATCATATTGAGTATTACTTTTAACAAATATGAAGTGTCCATCTTTATCCTTCCTTATTTTGGTTGGTTTAAAGCCTATTGCATTTGCGAATAGGATTGCAATGCCTGCTTTTTTCTGCTTTCCATTTGCCTGGAGTATAGATGACCATCCCTTCACCTTGAGTCTATATTTGTCTTTTAATGGAAGATGTGATTCTTGGATGCAGCAGATATCTGGCTTGAGTTTTTGTATCCAGTCAGCCAACCTGTGCCTCTTTAGAGGACAATTTAAACCATTCACATTAATTGAGAATATTGATTAGCCTTTTGAGAGTCCGGTGGACATTTTTAATCCTTTTGTGACTGTGGAAATTGGAATTTGATCAAAATTTTCTGGGTGGGTTTACTTTTGTGGTGGAGAATTACACTGGTCTTTATGGAGGATAGGTCTAAGAAAGTCCTGGAGAGCTGGTTTAGTTGTGGCAAATTTCTTCAACATGTGAATGTCATTAAAGTATTTAAGTTCACCATCATAAATGAAACTCAGTTTAGCTGGGTACAGGATCCTGGGTTGAAAGTTATTTTGTTTTAGGAGATTAAAAGTCTATGACCATCCTCTTCTAGCCTGAATGGTTTCAGCAGAGAGATCTGCAGTTATTCTAATATTCTTCCCCTTGTAGGTAATGGTTTTCTTTCATCTGGATGCTTTCAGAATTTTCTCCTTCATATTAACTTTAGTGAAATTGATTATGATGTCTCTAGGGGATGTCTTATTTGGGTTGAGTCATGCTGGAGTTCTGAAACTGTCTGCTATCTGAATTTCAGAATCTCTTGACATGTCTAGAAAGAAACTGCCAATCAATATGCTAAAAAGAGAAACACCAGGACATGTGTGCCTCCTGATGGAAGTAAACAATACAACCCAGGATGCAGTCTGGTCAAAAAAAAAAAAGAAAGAAAGAAAGAAAAACAAAACTCTGATCTATCCAAGCTTCTAGATTTAACTATCATTACAGAGGAAACAGGATGGACAGAGGAACAGGGTAAACATCACCCGAGCTTGCAATCCTCCATCTTTCGGAAGAGTTCTTTCCCATTTAAATCACTAGAGGGAAAACTGCAGCTTAAAAGAAACTTAAGAGACATAGCAACCTATTGCAATTTATGGACATTGTATTTACTAATCCATGCAATCAAATATGTGGGGGGAAAATACAAGAGAAATAATATTCAATAATATATGGAAGAAATAATATGATGCTGAGGATTTATTATAAAATAATGGGGGGAGGAGGGTATAGACAGGATAAGAGTGTTTACAAGCTGATAATTGCTGAAGATGGTATAGGGTACTTTTGAAAATAATCAGATGTTGGAATTTTTTTGAAGTAAAGATTAATAGAAAATATAAAATCAGCCTTGGAGGAAAAACAAAAAAGTAGTAGACAGATGCTCTGTCTTTCTTCCCTGCATGTATTGGGACCCATGTGATATATTCTCACACCTAATCTTCCAGTCATATTTGCACAGAGATCCTCTGGGATCAGACCTCCTCGGTTCAAATCTCACTTCTGTCACTGCCTGTAAAGTTAATTAGCCTTAATTTTCACCACTCTAAAATGGAGCTGACCATAACATTCTCTATTTCATAGGTTGTCGTGAGGGTCAAAAAATAAGTTATTTTAAGTTAAATGCTTGGAACACTCCCTAGCACACAATGACATGACTTAAATATTAGTATTTGTCATTAATAAGTAATAGACAACCCATTGTCCTGCACTCTGCTGCGTTGATGGTGGTGGGTATACATATATGTCTGCATAAGTGTTGCAGTACTTTCTGCCAAAACCACTTCTTCTACCCCATTGGGCACATTCTGAATTGTGTTTAAATGTCAGCAGCAAAGTTTAGGACATGCCAAGAAAGAGATTTGGGTGTTAACAAACTCTTGTACAATAATTTAAGTGAATTCTCTCCATTCATTCATTTAATGCATATTAACTAAGTTTGATTCTGCAGTAGATGATAGGAACTTAATAGTTAATGTACCTACAACGGCCATTTTGACAAGTTTACTAATCAGGGGCTATGCTTGGTATTCAACATGCAGTTCTTGGGGAGGCAGAGGATGCCACATGGGCCAAAGAGACCCATCCTTTGAGGCTGGCCCAACATTGGTTGCTAAGAAGAATGTCCAGGATATGATTAACTAGGCATGATTCTGGAAATCACCAAGCAACTTCCAGCCAGGGTGACTTCAGGCAATAGTCCAATGTGTGAGAACCACCCAGGGAGCAGCATTGTTTCCTGGAACTCTGTTCATCATGGCAGAAAGTTCTTTTAAGAAGCTGGAAAATGAAAGGGAACACTCTAATGCCAGGAAAGGGAACTGGCAAGATTAATAAAGAATACTTGGACTCAACATTACCAGCAGGGACCTATTTCTGAGGGATCTGTGGTCCCTCCCAAGAGAGGTGGGAGGGCATTATCAAGGTCAGACCATGAAGGACAGTGACAGGAATCCTGCACCAAACCTGCTGTTTGAGTGCTCTCTGAGGCCCCTTATGTTACTTCGGGTTTCCAGAACCAGACCTTGAGACAACAATTCACATGCAGGTGACTTATTAAGATGGTCTCGCAAGAGAAGCTGGGAAAAGAATGGAAGAAACAGGAACATGGAAGAAGGAGGAGGAGAGAAGGAAAGGGAACCAAATGAGTGTGAAATTCCAGAGGTCTCAGAAGGTAGCTTTGGCTGCATCCTGCAGAGCTTCTGGAGCATACATTTTGCCTCAGAGTTTGTTCCATTTGTAGGCAATAAGATTGCCACTGGCTCAGGGTTGCCCCCAAGGGACCTAAGCTCCCAGGTACTTCCATATCTTTGCACTTGTGGCTGAAGTGGCTCAGGTAATGCCAGGGCTAGCCTCTAGAGAGAGTCTCCTGTGGAAACTTGTCTAAACAAAGTAACAGAGAGCCCAGTTAAGGAGCTATGATCCCATAGACAACAGCCCATTCAAAGGGCTCTAAAGAGCTCTGGGCAGTGCACCAGTCATGTGCTCATATTGTACTTCAGATTCTGACCTTATTTGTCAGTAAAGAATCATTTGTGGGATGCCCATGGCCTGGTCATGGCCTGATCATTACAAGTATATTATAATAGTCCTAAGCTGCTAGTAGACATAGGGACTCTGAGAAAATTGATTCAGAACTGGATAACATGGAGCCGAGAGGTGCAGCATGCAAGTGTCACCCACACCTCCTGCCTGAGGAGGCCTGTCCTGGCTGTGCAGAGGGCTCTGTGGGTTCAGAGCTGGAGACACCCAGGCTAGAAGGCTCTCAGCATCACTGCTTTCTTCACTGTTCTCCAATACTCTCAAACAGCAACATTCCAGATCTGTTCCCTGACACCCATGTCTCTCCTCATTCCCTTTAGAAACAGTCCTGGAAGGTGGACATTTTTCCTGAACTCCATTGACTTATTATTAAATCAGAGGTCCCTCCTACTACATCCTTGGACATTTATGTTAGAAGTTAGAAGAATGAATGATGGCAAAAAAATGAGAAAATACTAGTTTACATGTATTTGCTGAGGTGGGATGAGGGTAGTTGTACTCCCGGAAAGCAAAGAAGACAAAATATTGTCTCATATAATAGTTATCAACCAGACCACAGCCACAGAAGGAATGTGGCAATGATACCTCAGTAGTGTAGAGGATAAAGGGGAAATGGAGGCTCCCAGGAACTGAAATGCCTGAGGCCAAAAATTATACTCTTGAGACACCAAGGCAGAGCCAGAGAGAAAATTCCATAGTCTCAAAAGGGTGAAAACACGAACTACCCTTTATCACCTTCAAACTTTTTCTTACCACACAGCATCAGAGAAATGAATTGCTTTCCTTTACCATAAAACTAAAAAATAAGAAGAAATAAGAAGCTTCATGTGCTCATACTTGTACTCCAAATTCTGGCCTTATTCGTCTTCTTATGAAGAAATAAGAAGAAATAGCTTCAATTCCTTAACCTCAACTCTGGTCAGCATAAAAGACGCCATGTTGTTCTACTATAACTCCAAATCACCAGTGATGAGAAATGACACCATCAACTTACCTGTACTACCAAGATTCCAGAGTCAGAATTCCCAAGGTCAGGAATGCTACTTCTTATAAAGATTATGGTCACTGACAAAGTATTTTTTTCAAGGGTCATCCCCATAAAAGAAACCAGGTTTATCCATTTTTATAGTCATTATTCAACAATGATTTTCAATAAATCATTTACATCTGTCCTTTGACTTCGGGCTGGTAAATCACTACATTATTTAAGGTGAGACTCTCCTATCATGGGTATCCTAATGGATTTGGGCAATATTATCTAAGCAGAGGTGTCCAACCTTTTTTCTTTTCTGCTGCATATTGAAAGACGATGAGTTATCTTGGATCACACATTAAATACATAAGCACAAACAAAGCGAAAGCTGAGAAACAAAAGAAAAGGTCCATGCATGCTTTTCGTGATATCTGACACCACAGATAATCAGAACAGTACTCAAATAATTGGCCTCCAGACTGCAGGCCACAGGACACCCGGAAGGCATAGTCAGTTTAAAAAAAATGTTCCAACCTTAGTTTCCTCAGCCTCCAGATGTAGCTACCAATTTGCAGAAAATGCAAGGATCAAAGGAACTTATTAAATTACAACCATGTAACTAAATGATGGAAACACCACATAATGATGTACCTCTGTACATCTCTCCCCAACTTCACTTTATGTGACTTCATGCCCGTAGCTTGAAATTGGCCATGGTGGGAATATCTACCGCACAGAAAATGACAAAGCCTACAAACTAAGGTTGTTGGGGTTTGGGGAGGGGGTTGTTTTGTTTTGTTTTGTTTTCCTGAGAGTCAGTTGTCAATTATCTACCAGCACACTGCCTTAGCCAATTCCCAAAAATATCCATGATGATGCCACACAATACAAGGGAGAGATGCCACAGATTAAGTTAAAAAGGAAAGAGGAAAGACCAGGTAAGATGAATTGCAATTAAAGTATCTTTGCAATTGTATAAATCCCTCACGAGTGAGGGGCCTTGAACCATAATTTTCATTAGCTTCTTGGTGTGCTAGGCTTATTCTTCCAGGTCATTCAAAACTTGTTAATGCAAATGTTGACTTCTCAGAAAGGCCTTCCGTAGGTACTTATCGCTATCCACCATTATATTATCTGTTAAAAGCATAGATTCTGTACTGTTTAGTTCAGTGCAAGGTCCCAGTACTAAATCCAGTGCCTGATAAATAGGTTCTGGACGAACATGAGGTGAATATACTAAAGATTATACGCAATGACAGGGAAAGATGTTATAGAGTGGGGGGTAAAACACATTGTAGAAAGATATATAGTTGAGACTTATTATTCGTGGGTTCTATATTTGTGAACTCACCAACTTACTATTTATTTGCAATCTCAGAATCACCTCTCCTTAGCCATCATTGTGACCACAGGGATTCAGCAGTAAGATATGTAGCACTTTTCCTAGGATGAGTTCATGAACTTAATTGTCAGATGTCATACGATGATATCTCTGATGGCCCTTCCAAAAAAAGAGTTCCAAAATTGCTTTGAAAGGTGTGCTATGCACTGGGGTCAGTTCTTAGCTTCCCAAGGGGAGTACCTTGAAGGTGACTGTAATGATATTCAGCAGTGAGGTGTGTAGCACTTTTTCTAGGATGCGTATACAAACTTAATTCTCTGACCTCATATATAGTGTGCTGCATTTGTTAAAATATATGTGTTTATACTATATATATATATATATAAAATGGGTAGATAGACATGGCCACAAATATAGATACAGATAAATTTGTATACACATAGAAAGAATATATACTGTTAATAGCAGTTACTTCTGAAGAATAGAATTAAGGGCATTTAAGAAGAGTTTCAGCCAAGCATGGTAGCTCAGGCCTGTAATCCTAGCACTCTGGGAGTCTGAGGCAGGTGGATTTTCTGAGCTCAGGAGTTCAAGACCAGCCTGAGCAAGAACAGCAGCCTGTCTCTAAAACTAGCTGGGCGTTTTGGTGTGTGCCTCTAATCCCAGCTATTTGGGAGACTGAGGCAAGAGGATTGCTTGAGCCCGAGAGGTTGAGGTTGCTGTAAGCTATGATGCCACAGCACTCTACCAAGGGCAACAAAGTGAGACTCTGTCTCAAAAAAAAAAAAAAAAAATTACAATTTTGTATTTTGGGCAATTTTTCCAAAAAACAATTACTATTTTGATAATTTTTCAAACCAACATTTTTCATGAATTAAATAAATTCTTCTCTAAAAAATAAAATGCTCAGAAACTTGAGCAAGATGTAGAAAAAAGCTCACATTAAACTTTTGGACATTTTTACTTTAAAAGAAACATCAACAAGGAAGTATAGGTCTATAAAGAAATAAAATAGGCTTGGATCATGCCTGTGATCCCAACACTCTGGGAGGCTGAGGCAGGAGGATCACTTGAGCTCAGGAGTTTGAGACCACCCTGAGCAAAAGTGAACTCCCATCTCTCCCCAAAACAGAAAAACTAACCAGGCGTGGTAGCAGACACCTGTAGTCCCAGCTACTCAGGAGGCTGAGGCAAGAGAATACTTGAGCCCAGGAATTTGAGGTTGCTGTGAGCTAGGCTGACAGCAGGGCACTCTAGCTTGGGCAAAAGAGTGAGACTTTTCAAAAGAAAAAAAAAGGAAAAGGGAGGGAGAGAAACAAAAGGAAGGAAGGAGGGAGGGAGGTGAGGAAGGAGGAAAGGAAGGAAGAGAGGGAGGGAGGGAAGAGAGAGATAAAATAGACAGCAGACCAGGTAAGTAACTGAGGGAGCAAAACAGTATGTGAAAATAACATTTCTTAACCCAATGGCTAAATAAATAATGACATAAATAAATAACAAATACGTGCGGGAGCGAGGCTGCTTGAAGCCAGCAGCAATGCACAGGACGGAGCGCAGGTGAGACAGTCTTCAGGTTCGACATGATTATTGTCATCAAAGAACCGAGTCAGAGAAACAAAACACAAAAGCTTGAGGCAAACAAAACTGTCCAATTCACAATATAATGAAAAGAAATTGGTTCACAACAAAGGATTTTTTTATTTGATTCTTTTCAGCATTCTACATTCCTACATTCAGCATTCTACATTTAAGCGGCCAGTATAAAGTAGCATTCTATTGGACATTTTCAAAAATGTTGGCCCTTTAATAAGAAATGTGCTTTTTTATTTTCCGTGAAGAAGGAAGAAGATGTCCGTGTTACCTTAGTTATTCTCTATAAGAATAGGTCATTTTTCAAACACGGTTGGGTACTGAGTAAAAATAAAGATTGCTGCTCACTTATTCCAGGCATGATAGCGCCAGGGTACGCACAGTCAGACGGGAAGCAAGAGTTAGCACCTGTGCCCAGTCCCATGCCTGAGAGGTAAAGGCCGCTCTAAAAGTTGAAATCATCCTTCTTGTTTCATGAACAGAAACCTATGAGGAAAGGACGAATTTGGGTGATTTTTTTTTTTTCTTTTCCAGATGCCAGCAATCAAGAATAGCTCCAGTTGGCCCTGAAAATCAGCAAAAGTTTAACTCTGTTCTCACAGCTTTTTCTCATCCTCTAGCCTCTCACCACTTCTGCCCGTATAAGCTCCCTTTTCCATGAAGCTCCCGGTAAATTGTAATTTTTAAAAAGAATTCTGTGGATTAAACCTTTGGACGCATGGACTCCCAAGTGACCCCATGTAATAAAATCTAGACAATGAAATGAGACATTTTAGCTTTTCCCCCTTGGAAAGAAAGGAGAAGTGAGAGAGGTAAGTCTTCATGAAAAACACTGCCATTTGAGGGTGCCACTCAGGAAGGTGACCATATAAAATAGTGGTACTCAGACATCAAGTGACTACCTACTATAATCATACCATTCAAATGGTTCCTCATACATTTTACACATACAATCCTCCTACAACCCTCAAAGTACAGTTTTGCTATTCCCACCTTACAATAAAGAAAAACTGAGCCTTGAAATGAATAAGCGACTTTTCCAGGAATGACTAAAGTTGGAATTCGAATTCTCTTCCATTTGACTTCCAAACCCACGCTTTTCCCTGACTCTAAAGACCCATTGGATCAATGGTTTTCACCGCCACAGACCTGACTGCAGTCATTGATTGCCATCATCAATGAAAAAAGCCTCACAGCTACACTTGGCCCTTCAGAGTCAAGCATAGCATAATATAATCCAGAATAGAAATTAGGAATCTTCAAAGAAGAGGTTGGAGCTCTTTGACTCCCCAAAGAGCTGTAGGTAGTGTGAGTATATGTCTGCTTAACGGGCATGAAATTGTCCTTTATCTCTTTCCCAAATGCATTTTGTTTCCTTAAATAAGGCAAAATTTCATTCATTGAAACAAGAAGCTTCAAGGGCATTTATTGATCCTTCTTCCCAAACTTTTATATGAACGGTTGAGAATAAAATCTGAGCATTTAAGGGGGAAAAAAACCACCATGCAAGCTAATTTCATGCTATGCCTGGAGCCAATCTAATTGGATTTTAAGTACAATTCTGAGTTCTTTCTTCCCACTTCTAATGTATTTTACTGAATGTAGAGATCATTTTTTTCACTGTATACTTTAAAACACATTGATGCACAACATTATAACTCACAGAAGGACTAAGGAAAGACTTCTAGAGTTTTTGTTTCTCATGTTACTAAGTCTGCAAAAGAGAAAGAAGGTATACCTTAATTAAAACCTGTGCTCGACCATTTTTAAGGCAGGTAAATTTGAAGGAAACCTTCTAAAGCAGTAGTTCTCAACCTGTGGGTTGTGACCCACAGGAACCATATTAGAGGGTCGCACCATTAGGAAGGTTGAGAACCACTGTAATCTAAAGGAAACCTTCTAAAACACATCACCAGCACTCAGGAAAACAAATACATTTCAGGAGCTCACTGTTAACTTCATCTAAGGAGCCAAGGATGAAAATTTTTTTTTCTAGTACTGTTTGCCCCAGGGATTTGGGCTTTGTTATTGGAACATAAGAAATTCTAGACCCTGAGAAAGGGCACTTGGCTCAGCATGGCCAATATTTTCAAATTCCCTGATTCCAGCCCCCTATAGTTTCTCAATTTACAAATTCATCTATTCATCTATTTGAAACAATAAGATGATGCTTCTAGCTTCTTTAGAGTTCTTTGGAAACTGCTCGTTCGAGACGTTTATCTTCCAGGTGAGAGCATTTTGGCAATAGCATCTTTCTTTTGCTACTGTCCTATTTGTCTAAGGTCAGATTGGCCTCTATACAGGGAGCAGGAGGAGCTTAATTAGAACAATATTATTATCCTTCACAACTTACAGAAATATATTTGGCCTCCACGAACTGTCGTTTTCCTCAGAGAGAATATGCTGCTTCCTTATTAAGCATTTTGGAAAAACAGAAATAGTTCCTCCGAACCCGTTGGTGTTGGCAAGGCATTCTACCGTGCTGCTCTTAAAGCAAAAGAACAGAGGGACAAACGGCCTTGAAACTTTATTCTAACCTCCAGAAGTGAATTCTGAAAAAAATTAGTCTTGGAAATGGTAAGTTTCAGAGGAAGAAGACCACCGAACCCACATAAGAAAGGACCAGGTTTATGAGAAGACAGTGGTGACCCCTCATGGGATCTCCATGCACAAATCTATCTTGGCCATTTCTTTGTAAACCCAGTCTCATGCCCTCACTCAGCTCAGTGACCTCAGCTTCCTTGGAAGCAAGGTTGGCACCTACTTGAGCAGCTGCAGCTCTTGACTCTCTTTCCCTCGGAATTTTAGCCAGGAAAGCTACAACCAGAAATCCCACCTTTTCAAGATTAAAAGGAATAAAATCTTTTTTTTTTTTTTTTTGAGACAGTCTTATTTTGTCACCCTCGGTAGAGTGCTGTGCTGTCACAGCTCACAGCAACTTCAAATTCTTGGGCTTAAGGGCTTCTCTTGCCTCAGCCTCCCAAGCTGGGACTACAGGAGCCCACCACAACACCCAGCTATTTTTAGAGACAAGGTCTTGCTCTGGCTCAGACTGTTTTCAAACCTGTAAGCTCAAGCAATCCACTCACCTTGGCCTCCCAGAGTGCTAGGATTATAGGTGTGAGCCACCGCACCTGGCCAAAACCATCTTTTAAAATTCCTTTTCCCTTTGGGCAATGCCTGTGGCTCAAAGGGGGTAAGGCACTGGCCCCATATGCCAGAGGTGGTGGTTTCAAACCCAGCCCTGACCAAAAAATAAAATAAAATTCCTTTTCCCACTCTGCAGATTCTTCTTAATCTTTTTTGCACATCTATTACTCCCCTTCACCTCAACATTAGGATTTATCACATGACCTGGGCACAGCACCTCCCACAGTTTCCTCATTTTTTTAGTCAATGGTGTTACCTTTCTTAGCCTTTTGGTCTTCAAACCATCTGGCTGTATTTCACTGTATTTCATTGCCTTTTCTCTCGTCCTCTGTGCATGGGATCTTGCCAGTTGTTAGTGGTATGGTTCAGCTTTACTCTTTCCTCTGCGTTCCCCAGCCACTGGCCAGCTCTGGACCCTCTTTACCATATAAACTACTAATTGTTGGTACTGCATATATCTGCATCTAACTCTTCCATCTCCTCCTTTTTTAATCTATTACATGCCATGCAGTCATTTCTACCTTCCTAAAATACCATTTTCAGTCTTTTGCCTTGTATTTTGTTTTTTCCAGAAGTCTCCCCACTAGCTTAAGAGCCTACACCAAAATGGCAGCAATGACCGTGCATTACTTGAGTGCCTGCTACAATCATACTGTTCAAATGGTTCCTCATACATTTTATAGAAGCTTCATGCAACCCTCAAAGTTCATTCTTGTTATTCCCACTTCATAATAGAGAAAAACAACTTCTTAAAGTTGATAAGCCTTAAAAAGCAACTTCTCCAGTAATCACTAGAGGTGAAATTTGAATTCCCATTCATTCGACTTCCAAACCCATGCTTTTCCCTGATTCTGAAGACCCCCGATTCCCTAATGGATCTATCAAAACTCATCCCACCTCCAATTTTAATATCTTCATCACCTGGGCTACCTTGTGTGCCAAAGGATAGCATTTCAGGTCGCATACTCTGGGTTCAGGTCCCAGTTCATTGGCTCACCAGTTCAGTGAGCTTTAGCAAGTTATTTTACCTCCCTATCTTTCAACTTTCTTATAAATCCTGGTGATAGCACTTATCTCAGAGAAATGTTGGGATTTGTGTAGGGAGTGCTCTTAGGAAAAACACCATGGAGGCAGTGGGAGAAGCCAGGTTGAAGAGATAAGTGGAATCATGAAGCAGTTACAGCAGAGGCCTCCACTGGAATAACCCTGCCAAGATATTGACCAGTCACTGGATGGAGGCCATCACTGGAAAGGTGTGTAGGCTTAGACAGGCAGGAAAGGTGTGTAGGCTTAGACAGGCAGGTCCTTGGTGCTGAGGTCAATTTCTAGGAAGAGATTTAGCTATGAGCTATCAGCAGACAACACTCCAAAAAAGGAGGGAGTGATGCCTTGGGCCTGCAGAAGAATATCTATGTGACTCACCACAGTATCCACTGTAGGTGATAGAAACACTAAGTGAATTAATACCTAGAAATCACTTAGGATGGATCTGGCAAATTTTGGCCCAAGATAAGTGTTAGCTCTCACATCAACTTCATTGCCTAAAAGGTCTCTTTGTTTTACCTAAAGACTGCCTGACTAACATTTGAAAAGATGGGTGATAATATTTCTTTTTATTTTAATGTTCAGTGCAACTGAACTCTGTAAACATGTATGCATTTATCTGATAATTTGTGCTTTTGTTTCTACCTATTACACAAAGCCTTGGCTGGTTGTACTCTCTAGTGTTTATTTCCATACTATGGTAGTTTAAAGCAAATAGAGAAGTACAGAGTCCTCTGAACTAAACATAGTCATCACTGGACACGCCAGAGTGACTGCTGGTTATTTAAAGAATAAATTAATACACATAGTCTTGAAGCGGAAGATGACATTTTTAAAACAATATCAAACTTAGTGCACCCTTAAATGCCACCAACAGTGAAACTTGACAAATCCTTGAATGAATGTCATCTCAGCTATACTTTGAGGTTTCTCTTTCCTCTGAACAGTATTTCAGAGCCACTGGTTTCCTCATCCTAAGCCTCAGACATCCAGCAACCAAAGCTCGGAGACTCTTAGGCCATTATTGTAAGGACTCTGATACATGTGAGTAGCTACCAAATTGATTGTGCCCCTATTCCTCATACAAAGGATATTGGTCAAAGGATACAAAATTTCAGTTACAGAGGAGGAATAAATTCAAGAGATCAATTGAACAATATATGATCTATAGTTAATAATAATTTTTCTTTTTTTTTTTTTTAAGACAGTCTCAAGCTGTCAGCCTGGATAGAGTCCCATGCCATCATAGCTCACAGCAACCTCAAACTCTTAGGCCTAAGCAATTCTCTTGCCTCAGCCTCCCAAGTAGCTGGGACTACAGGCGCCTGCCATAACACCCAGCTATTTTTGTTGTTGCAGATGTCATTGCTGTTTTAGCTTGCCCAGGCCAGGTTCCAACCCCACTAGCCTCCATGTATGTGGCTGGTGCCCTACCCACTGAGCTACAAGCACTGCCCAATGTATTATATTTTTTTAAATTGCTGAAAGTAGGCCCAGCATGGTGGCTCAGGCCTGTAATCCTAGCACTCTGTGAGGCCAAGGTGGGAGAATCACTTGAGCTCAAACTTTGGGACCACCCTGAGAAACAGTGAGACCCCATCTCTACCAAAAATAGAAAAATTAGCTGGGTGTTATGGCAAGCACCTGTTGTCCCAGCTACCCAGGAAGCTGATATGGGAGGATTGCTTGAACTCAGGAATTTGAGGTTACTATGACCTAGGTTGATGCCACAGCATTCCAGCCTGGATAACAGTGAGACTCTGTCAAAGAAAAAAAAAAATTGTTGAAAGTAGGTTTTAAGTGTGCTCAGCCAACCAAAATGTTGTAAGTATATGAGGTAATGCACGTGTTAATTAGCTTGATTCGGTCACTTCATAATTTATAGTATTTCAAAACATGTTGTAAATGGTAACTGTATACAATTTTTATCCATTGAAAAATAAAAAAATAAATTTATAAAAAATTGATAATCTCTACCGCTCATCATATATACCACTATTCCTCAAAATCATATAATATTATAATATGATTTTACATGAGTTTAATGCATAAACTCATTAAATAAAGTTACTGAATAAATGTATACTTTTCTGTCATCATGATTTTCTTAACCCATATTTAGTGAATGTACAAATATCATACACATGATGGTAAGGAAACATTCCCATCCTCAATCTCTAAACTTTTGCAATCTTCCTGTCCCTAACACAGCATGTCTTTTTCTCCCAGAAGGCACCAGAGGCACCAAATTTCCCTAATCTTCCCCTTAAAGCTACAGATAAATATCCTAATTATCTGTATATTCCTCAGGTACCTTTTATACAGTAGAAAAAGAGAAAAGTGTCATAATATTTATTGCCCATATGGTTTGTGCCAGATACCATGTTAAGTACTAGAAATATAATACTGCACTAAATACAAGTATACACATGTTCTATTTACATGTAGCTTACAGTCTAGTAAAAATATAAACCATAAAAAGAAATCTACGCTCTTGGTAAGTGATGGAAAGGAACAAAATAATGATGTGATGAGTGATCAGTTTAGGGGAAGTTGTTTCAGATTTGAGTGGACAGGAGGAGAGAGGGACGCACTAGGAAAGGAATTTTCCTTGATGCTGAGATCCAAGCGATGAGTGGGAGTTAACCAACAAGACCACAGTGGAGAATTCCAGGTAGAGGCACCATCATGGGAAAGCCAATAGAGGACTCTTCAGGGTTATCATCTGAGGGACAGGTCCATTTGCAATTGACATGAATGCAATTCAGAGATAAATTTGATTGAAAGCTTAAAAAGCTAGTATCCTTGTATTTGCTTACTTCAAAAACAATTATAAGAAAACACACTTTTTGGTTTGACAGTAAATTATTTATTCTATTAAGGATCAACCATCCTTGTAGGTATTAAGAATATAGGGCCAGCAAGATACTGTTAGGCTTCTAGGAACCTACACTTCAGCAGGAAGGAGAGATTGATAGACAATTACAGGAAGGAGGGGCAAGAGCTGGAAAAGGGGCAGGAACAAAGATGTAATGCAACCCCCAGAATGATGGGCCATTAACTCCAAAGAAGGCCTCCTGGGGAAGTAGTACATAGAGGAGGGGGTGGGGGGGGGAGAGAAACCGGAGATACTCTCCTTGATATGTCCTACAATAGCAGCCCTAACAAAAGCTACAGGATAGCAAATGGGACAGAATTATTTTGCCTGCAAATGTTGAAGAGCCTGGAAAGAGCCCCTGACACAGAAAAAGGACAAAGGAGGAGAGAGATATTTGAAGAAGACAGAGAGGATGTGACCACAGTTTAAAAGTTTTTGAAAGAAGTGAAATAAAATGACTTATATTGAAAATTAAATGAATGCATCAAAATACAATTCCATACTGCTTTAAATGCAAATCCAAGTTATCTAGCTTTATTTTATTTAATTTTTTACAATTCACTGTTTTGTCCTAACTCGGTGGAAGCATATTCTTTTTAAATTCACTCCAGGTTTACATTTCAATCAAACTTCTCAAATTTATCAAGCTCTCATCTGCCAAACCAAGAAGGGGCCAGTTTTCCATACTGACTTTATCTTAGTTATCACATACATTAAAAAAAATAATACTAGAAAGGGCCCTGTCTCTGCATTTCATGAGCGTTGGGACTTTGCTAGATATTGCTCTGTACAATATCTCAGTATTCTAGGAGAAGGCATTCATTCGGGGGGTTTGTTTATTAACTCTTCAGATGTGACCCTCAGAAATGACTCTTCCTTGATCGGTGAAACTGTTAAGTGGCAAACGCCTCTTTTCCTTGGGGAACTAGAATATTGTAACACAGTCCTTCTCTAGGTCCGGACCAAAGGCTGTCCCCTGACTCACACAGCCTCCTTCAACCTAAGTGTTTGAGTTTAAATACTGATCTCCTCACACTTGGAAGTAAGAGAGGAACTTGAGTAAAGAAGAGAAGAAGCCAGAAGTGGAAGTAGAGAACCAGAGGGAAGAAACAAGAGGTCAGAAAAGAAAAAAAGGCAGAAAATTTACTATAGAAAACAGAAGAGGATGCAAGGAGGCCGGGGAGGTTGAAGGCCTTCTTTTTCAAGGAGGTGACCAGAGTTTCTACAGTCAGAAAAGTCTTAGCAGTTACTTCATTACAATTTGGCTACATTTTATAATGTTTGGGTAGTCCCAGGAGTCTAAATGTCTTGCATTTTTCAGTAACTCAATTCAGTTCTGATTACAGTTCTAAATGTACTGGTGCCCTCCATAAATATGACCAGTAGGCTTGTACTAAAAGCAGGACTTTTCCTCCATTCACTTTACTAATCAACATACAAGGTAAGAAAAGGAATAGAAAATTGCCACCTTCTGTACTCTGCTTTCAAAGAAAGTGCTAGAGAAATTTATTCTAATGCCTATAGTCACAGGACCAATCACCGGCAAAACCATGTCCAGGTGCCACGTCCCACCCTGTTGATTCAGTCCACTCAGTGTATCCCACTGTATTATTTAAATAGAGCCGTTCTTTAGCTACAAGACAGTCAAAAGAGGGTTCTTTTAAGATAAGTATAATTTTCTTCCATAAAAATAAACCCTTTGGAGCAGGAATATGTTTACTCAATACATAACAGAATGTAGTAAAACTCTTCCAGTAAGTTTTTGGGCCATTAATTGTGTGTGTTATGTGCTTTCATTTAAAACATCTCTCTAAGCTTCCTTTGGCTGATAGTAAAACCCTGAACCACACGTGTGCATTGTATAGTAGAGGAACCATCAGCCCTGCTATGGTGTTACCTAATATTTATTTGAAAAACAATTTTTATTTGGGGGATTCATGCTTCATTTCATTCTTTCAATAAACCTGTGTCTGAGAAAGCGAAGAATGATGATGTAGAAATTCCTGCACATGCAACAGATTTTCAGTGCTATGTTTGCCTCTGCTAAAGTAATTCAACTGTCCTAGCTCAAATGTGGTCTCCTGGCCTCTCTAAGATGTTCTTGGGCACCCTGAACTATACATGGGCTCCTGCTACTATTCACAACAGCACAGCAGTGGCTTTCAAATGGAGTCATGCAGTTAAACCCAAGCACAGCAATGGGAAGTTGTGGATCCACTCTCCAGCTGGTATTAAATTGTGGAGGGTATTATCAAATCGTCTTCCCAAGGCTGGCATCTTCTCTTCTGAAGATTCTGTAGTAAATTCCTCTATGGAATCCAAATACTTCAAGGTTTTATTCCTTCTACCTTCTCAGAGAACACCATGGAATAAAAGTTGAACTCAGTAACAACAGGAATCTGCATACTGATACAAAAACATGGAAGTTAAATAACCTTATGCTGAATGACAGCTAGGTCAGAGATGAGATTAAGAAGGAAATTGCCAAATTTTTGGAACAAAACAACAATGAAGTCACGAATTCTCAGAATTTCTGGGATACCACAAAGGCAGTCCTAAGAGGGAAATTTATAGCAATGCAAGCCTTCCTCAAGAGAACGGAAGGAGGAGAAGTGAACAACTTAATGGACCATCTCAAGCAACTGGAAAAGGAAGAACATTCCAACCCCAAACCCAGTAGAAGAAAAGAAATAAACAAAATTAGAGCAGAATTAAATGAAATGGAAAACAAAAGAATTATACAACACATCAATAAATGAAAAAGTTGTTTTTTTAAAAGGTCAATAAAATGGATAAACCTTTGGCCAACCTACTCAGGAAAAAAAGAGTGAAATCTCTGATTTCATCAATTAGAAACGACAAAGACGAAATAACAACAGACTCCTCAGAAATTAAAAAAAATCCTTAATGAATATTACAAGAAACTTTATTTTCAGAAATATGAAAATTTGAAAAAAATTGACCAATACTTGGAAGCACATCACCTTTTAAGACTTAGCCAGAATCAAGTGGAAATGTAAAACAGGCCCATATCAAGTTTTGAAATAGCATCAACCATACAAAACCTTCCTAAAAAGAAACGCCCTTGACCAGATAATTTCATGTCAGAATTCTACCAAACCTTTAAAAAGGAATTAGTACCTATAATACTCAACCTGTTCCAAAATGTAGAAAAAGAAGGAAGACTACCCAACACGTTGTCTGAACCAAACATCACCCTGATCTTCAAACCAGGAAAAGACCCAACAAAAAATGAAAATTATAGACCAATATCACTAATGAATATAGATGCAAAAATATTCAACAAGATCCTAACAAACAGAATCCAGCAACACATCAAACAAATTATACATCATGACCAAGTTGGTTTGATCCCAGGGTCTCAAGGCTCATTCAATATTCATAAATCTATAAGTATAATTCAGCACATAAACAAATTAAAAACCAAAGACCATATGATTCTCTCAATCGATGCAGAAAAAGCTTTTGATAATATCCAGCATCACTTCATGATCAGAACACTTAAGAAAATTGGTATAGAAGGGACATTTATTAAACTGATAGAGGCCATCTACAGCAAAACCGCAACCAATATCATATTAGAATGAAGTTAAATTGAAATCATTTCCACTCAGATCAGGAACCAGACAAGGCTGTCCATTGTCTCCACTGCTCTTTAACATCATAATGGAAGTTTTAGCCACTGCAATTAGGGAAGAAAAGGCGATCAAGGGTATCCATATAGGGTCAGAAGAGATCAAACTTTCGCTCTTTGCAGATGATATGATTGTATATCTGGAAAATACCAGGGAGTCTACTACAAAACTGTTAGAAGTGATCAAGGAATACAGCCGTGTCTCAGGTTACAAAATCAACACTCAGAAATCGGTTGCCTTTATATATACCAATAATAATCAAGCTGAAAAAACAGTTAAGAACTCTATCCCATTCACAGTAGTGCCAAAAAAGATGATATATTGGGAGTTTATTAACAAAGGACTTGAAACTCCTTTGTAAAAGAGAACTATGAAACTGTAAGAAAATAATTAGCTGAAAACGTTAACAAATGGAAAAATATACCATGCTCATGGCTGGAAGAATCAACATTGTTAAAATGTCCATACTACCCAAAGCAATATATAATTTTATCAAAATCCCAAATAAAGCTCCATTTTCATACTTTAAAGATCTCAAAAAAAAAAAAATACTTCATTTTATGTGGAATCAGAAAAAACCTCAAATAGCCAAGACATTACTCAGAAATAAAAACAAATGAGGAGGAATCACGCTACCAGACATCAGACTATACTATAAATCGATAGTGATCAAAACAGCATGGCACTGGCACAAAAACAGAGAAGTTCATGTCTGGAACACAATAGAGAACCAAGAGATGAATGCAGCTACTTACTGTTATTTAATCTTTGACAGGTCAATTAAAGACATTCAGTGGGGAAAAGATTCCCTATTTAAGAAATAGTTCTGGGTGAACTGGCTGGCTACCTGCAGAAGACTGAAACTGGACCCACACCTTTCACCATTAACTAAGATAGACTCTGACTGGATTAAAGATTTAAGCTTAAAACATAAAACTACAAAAATACTAGAAGAGAGTGCAGGGAAAACTCTTGAAGAAATCAGTCTGGGCGAGTATTTTATGAGGAGTACCTCACGGGCAATTGAGCCAGCTTCAAAAATACACTACTGAGACCTGATCACAGTAAAAAGCTTCTGCACAGCCAAGAACACAGTAAGTAAAGCAAGCAAACAGCCCTCAGAATGGGAGAAGATATTTGCAGGTTATGTCTCTGACAAAGGTTTAATAACCAGAATCCACAGAGAACTCAAGCGTATAAGCAAGAAAAAACCAAGTGATCTCATCCCAGGCTGGGCAAGGGACGTGAAGAGAGACTTCCCTGAAGAAGACAGGTGCATGGCCTACAGATATATGAAAAAATGCTCATCATCTTTAATCATCAGAGAAATGCAAATCAAAACTACTTTGAGATATCATATAACTCCAGTAAGATTAGCCTATATCACAAAATCCCAAGACCAGAGATTTTGGGAGAAAAGGGAACACTTCTACACTGCTGGTGGGAATGCAAATTAATACATTCCTTTTGGAAAGATGGTTGGAGAACTCTTAGAGATCTAAAAATAGATCTGCCATTCAATCTTGTAATTCTTCTACTAGGCATACACCTGGAAGACCAAAAATCACATTATAACAAAGATATTTGTACCAGAATGTTTATTGCAGCCCTATTCAGAATTGCTACGTCATGGAAAAAGTCCAAGTGCCTATCAATCCACGAATGGATTAATAAATTGTGGTATATGTACACCATGGAATATTATGCAGCCTTAAAGAAAGATGGAGACTTTACCTCTTTTATGTTTACATGGAAGGAGCTGGAACATATTCTTCTTAGTAAAGTATCTCAAGCATAGAAGAAAAAGTATTCAACGTACTTGGCCCTACTATGAAACTAATTTATGGCTTTCACATGAAAGCTATAACCCAGTTACCATCTAAGAATAGGGGAAAAGGAAGAGGAGGGGAGGGCAAGGTGGGCAGAGAGGGGGTATTGGTGGGATTATACCTGCGGTGCATCTTACAAGGGTATATGTGAAAGTCAGTAAATGTGGAATGTAAATGTCTTAGCACAATAACTAAGAAAATGCCAGGAAGTCTATGTTAACAACAGTGTGATGAAAATGTGTCAAACTATCTATGAAACCATTGTACGGTGCCCCATGATCACATTAATGTACATAGCTTCGATTTAATTAAAAAAAAAAAAACCCAAAAACTCAATACCCAGAATTCTACCAGGCTTATCAATATTCTCAATTAACGGAAATGGCTTAGATTATTCTCCCAAGAGGCACAGTTGGCTGACTGGATACAAAAACTCAGGCCATATATCTTCTACATACAAGAATCTCATCTACCTTAATAGAGAAATATGGATTTTGAGTGAAGAGATTGTCATCTATATTCCAGTCAAATGGAAATCAGAAAAAACATGTGTGCAATTTTATTCACAGATACAAGAGGCTTTAAACCATCAAAAGGACAGAAGGATAAAGATGGTCACGTCATATTTGTTAAGGGTAATACTCAATATGATGAGATTTCAATTATTAATGTTTATGTACCCAACTGGAATACACCATAATTTATAAGAGAGCGTCTAACACGCATAAGCAACTTGATTTCCTCCAGCTCCATAATAGAGATTTTAACAGTCTTTTGGAAGTGTTGGACAGATCCTCCAATACGAAACTAAGCAAAGAAATTTTAGATTTAACCTTAACCACTGAACATTTGGATTAAACAGACATTACAGAACATTTCACCCTAACAAAACTGAATGTACATTCTTCTCATCAGCCCACAGAACATACTCCCAAACCAATCACATCTTAGGTCACAAGTCCAACCTCAGCAGTTTTAAAAGAATATAAATTATTCCTTGTATTTTCTTGGATCATCATGGAATAAAAGTTGAACTCAGTAACAAAAGTAGTCTGCATACTCATACAAGAACATGGAAGCTAAGTAATCTTATGCTGAATGATAGCTGGGTCAGAGATGAGATTAAGAATAAAATTACCAAATTTTTGGAACAAAATGATAATGAATGAAGATATGAATTATCAGAAACTCTGGGATACTGCAAAGGAAGTGCTAAGAATAAAATTTATAGCACGGCAAACTTTTCTGAAGAGAACAGAAAGAGAGGAAGTTAACATCTTAATGGGACATCTCAAGCAACTTGAAAAGGAAGAAGAAACATTCCAATCCCAAAACCAGCAGAAGAAAAGAAATAACCAAAATAAGAGCAGAATTAAATAAAATTAAAAACAAAAGGATTATACAACAGATCAATAAATCAAAAAGTTGGTTTTTTGAAAAGGTCAACAAAATAAATACACGTTTGGCTAAACTAATGAGAAAAAAAAAAGAGAGTAAAATCTCTATTTACATCAATCAGAAATGGTAAAGATGAAATAACAACAGACCCCTGAGAAATTTAAAGAATCCTTAATGAATATTACAAGAAATTTTTTTCTCAGAAATATGAAAATCTGAGGGAAATTGATGAATACCTGAAAGCACACCACCTTCCAAGACTTAGTCAGAATCAAGTAGAAATGTTGAACAGGCCTATATCAAGTTCTGAAATAGCATCAACTATACAAAATCTCCCACAAAAGAAAAGCCTGGGACCAGATGGCTTCATTTCAGAATTCTACCATGCCTTTAAAGAGGAACTAGTACCTGTATTACTTAACCTTTTCCAAAATATAGAAAAAGAAGCAAGACTACCCAAACATTCTATGAAGCAAACATCACTTGATCCCCAAACCAGGAAAAGACCCACAAGAAAAGAAAATTATAGACCAATATCAATAATAAATACTGATGCAAAAAGATTTAACACAATCCTAGAAAACACAACCCAGCAACACTTCAAACAAATTATACACTATGACCAGGTGGGTTTTATTCCAGGGTCTCAAGGCTGGTTCAATACAAGTAAATCTATAAAAATAATTCAGCCCCCAAAAATTAAAAAACAAAGACCATATGATTCTCTCAATTGATGCAGAAAAAGCTTTTGATAATATCGAGCATTTCTTCATGATCAGGAAATTTAAGAAAATGGGTATAGAAGGGATATTTCTTAAACTGATAGAGGCCATCTATAGCAAACCCACAGTCAATATCGTATTGAATGAAGTTAAATTGAAATCATTTCCACTCAGATCAGGGACCAGGCAAGGCTTCTCCTTATCACCAGGGCTCTTTAACATTGTAATGAAAGTTTTAGCCATTGCAATTAGGAAAGAAATGGTGATAAAGGGTATCCATATAGGGTCAGAAAAGATCAAACTTTCACTCTTCACAGATGATCTGATTGTATATCTGGAAAACACCAGGGGTTCTACTACAAAACTTTTAGAAGTGATCAAGGTATACAGCAGTATCTCAGGTTACAAAATCAAAACATAATCTGTAGCTTTTATATATACCAACAATTGTCAAGCTGAAAAAACAGTCAAGGACTCTATTCTATTCATAGTAGTGCCAAAGAAGATAAAATATTTGGGAGTTTACCTATCAAAGGATGTGAAAAATCTCTATAAAGGGAACTATGAAACTCTAAAAAAGAAAGAGCTGAAAATGTTGACAAATGAAAAAACATACCATGCTCATGACTGAGAAAAAATCAACATTTTAAAAATATCCACACTACCCAAAGCTATATGCGATTTTAATGCAATCCCTATTAAAGGTTCACTGTAATACCTTAAAGATCTTGAAAAAATAATACTTCATTTTATATGGAATCAGAAAAATCCTAGAATAGCCAAGAAATAAAACAGAGATAAAAATAGAAATAAAAACAGAGCAGGAGAAATCACACTACCAGACCTTAGAATATACTATAAATCAATAGTGATCAAAACAGCATAGGAATGGCACAAAAACAGAGAGGTAGATGTATGGAACAGGATAGAGAACCAGGAGATGAATCCAGGTACTTACTGTTATTTGATTCTTGACAAGTCAGTTAAAAACATTCAGTGGGGAAATGATTCCCTATTTAACAAATGGTGCTGGGTGAACTGGCTGGTGACCTGTAGAAGAATGAAAATGGACCCACACCTTTCACCATTAACTAAGATAGACTCTCACTGGATTACAGATTTATACTTAAGACATGAAAGTATAAAAATACTAGAAGAAAGTGCAGGGAAATCTCTTAAAGTAATTGGCCTGGGTAAATATTTTATGAGGAGGACCCTGGGGCAATTGAAGCAGCTTCAAAAATACACTACTGGGACCTAATCAAACTAAAAAGCTTCTGCACAGCCAAGAACACAGGAAGTAAAGCAAGCAAACAGCCCTCAGAATGGGAGAAGATATTTGCAGGTTATGTCTCTGATAAAGGTTTAATAACCAGAATTCACAGAGAAGTCAAACATATTAGCAAGTAAAGAACAAGTGATCCCCTCTCAGGGTGGGTAAGGGACTTGAAGAGAAACTTCCCTGAAGAAGACAGGTGCACATCCTACAAATATATGAAAAAATGCTTATTATTCTTAATCATCAGAGAAATGCAAATCAAAACTACTTTGAGATATCATCTAACTCCAGTAAGATTAGCCCATATCTCAAAATAACAAAACCATAGATGTTGGCATGGGTGTGGAGAAAGGGAACATTTCTACACTGCTGTTAGGAATGCAAACTAATACGTTCCTTTTGGAAAGATGTTTGGAGAACACTTAGAGATCTAAAAATAGACCTGCCATTCGATCCTACAATTCCTCTACTAGGTATATATCCAGAACAATAAAAATCAGACTTTAACAAAAAATTTATAGCAGAATGTTTATTGCAGCCCAATTCATAATTGCTAAGTCATGGATGAAGGCCAAGCACCTTTTGACCCATGAATGGATTGATAAATTGTGGTATATGTACATCATTGAATATTATGCAGCCTTAAAGAAAGATGGAGACTTTACCTCTTTCATGTTTACATGAATGGAGCTGGAACATAGTCTCCCCAGCAAAGTATCTCAAGAATGAAAGGAAAAGTATCCAATGTACTGAGCCCTACTATGAAACTAATTTATAGGTTTCATATGAAAGCTATAACTCAATTATAGTCCAAGAATATGGGGAAGGGAGAAAGGGAGGGGGGGGAGGGGGCAGGATGGGTTGAAGGACTGTTATTGGTGGGACCACACCTATGGTGCATCTTACAAGGGTACATGTGAAACTTACTAAATGTAGAATATAAATGTCTTAACACAATAACTAAGAAAATGCCAGGAAGGCTATGTTAACCAGTTTGATGAAAATATTTCAAATTGTA
>CAUYPK010003501.1:0-11096 GCA_963574355.1 Loris lydekkerianus
TGCAAATCAAAACTACTTTGAGATATCACCTAACCCCAGTAAGAGTAGCCCACATAACAAAATCCCCAAACCAGAGATGTTGGCGTGGATGTGGAGAAAAGGGCACACTTCTACACTGCTGGTGGGAATGCACACTAATACATTCCTTCTGAAAAGATGTTTGGAGACTACTTAGAGACCTAAAAATAGACCTGCCATTTGATCCCATAATTCCTTTACTAGGTTTATACCCAGAAGACCAAAAGTCACAATATAACAAAGACACCTGTACCAGAATGTTTATTGCAGCCCAATTCATAATTTCTAAGTCATGGAAGAAGCCCAAGTGCCCATCGACCCACGAATGGACTAGCAAACTGTGGTACATGTATACCATGGAATATTATGCAGCCTTAAAGAAAGATGGAGACTTTACCTCTTTCCTGTTTACATGATGGGGCTGGAACATATTCTCCTTAGCAAATTATCTGAAGAACGGAAGAAAAAGTATCCAATGTACTCAGCCCTACTATGAAGCTAATTTATAGCTTTCACATGAAGGTGATAAGCCAACTATAGCATAAGAATATGGCTAAAGGGCCAAGGAAGGGGAAGGGAGGGCAGAGGTTAGAGCAGAGGGAGAGTATTGGGTGGGGCCACACCTATGGTACATCTTATAATGGGTACAGGCAAAACTTACTAAATGCAGAACACAAACGTCCACATACAATAACTAGAAAAATGCCATGAAGGCTATGTTGAACAGTTTGATGAGAATATTTCAGATTGTATATGAAACCAGCACATTGTACCCCTTGATTGCACTAATGTACCCAGCTATGATTTAATAATAAAAAAAAAAAAGTTCACAACCCGATTGAGAAGAAAAGTCACAGAAAGTCTAGTTACACAGGCCACTTTAGAGGAATTTATCAAACATGAAGATTCTGTTATTGGTTCTTCATGTATTATAACTGTGTCTATATATAATATCATGGAGCAACTTGTAGACTTAAAAAGAAAAAACCTAGACATGAATGCAGATTTATTCATAATCACCAAAAAGTGGCTATAGGTCAGATGCCCTCAACAGGTGAGTAGACCAGTGAACTATGCAATACTATGGAATTCTACATACAATGGAACAGTACTCAGCAATAAAAATGAAATGGACGGGGTCTGTGGTTCAAAGGAGTAGGGCACTAGCCCCATATGCCGGAGGTGGTGGGTTCAAACCCAGCCCCAGCCAAAAACTGCAATAAAAAAGAAATGAACCACTAATATACATACAGGGATCTCAAAATAACTACACTAAGTGAAAAAAGCAAGATATAAGTACATATTGTATAATTCAATTTATACATGTATACAACTCTGGAAAATGCAAACTAACCTATCATGACAGAAAGCAGGTCAGTATTTGCTTTAAAAAGCAATACTAGCGAGCAATGGCAGGGAGAAAGATTATAAAGTAGCAGGAGGAAACTTCGGGGTGATGAATACGTTCACTATGTTTAGTGTTGTGATAGTTGCACAAGTGTTTACATATATCAAGACTCATCAGTTTGTACTGCACAAATATGTGCATTTATTTTGATAAAGCTCTTTTATAAACATAAAATGTCCTGAATTGATAATGAATCTCAGGTACAACAAAACCACACTCCAAAACATCAAAGAAATCCCATAGACAAAATTTTAAGGAATATGAGCTTACAAGCAAAATTTATGCAGCAATTTAGTGAACGATTGGGCCCTAGCATCCGTCAAGCCTCATCTGCCACTGTTAGCCCACATTCCTACTTTAGATTCAAACAATGCTACACCACATGCAATTCCTCAAACACACAGGTGTTACCTTACAACTTCTCCTTCAAATGTCAGTATAAATGTTGCTTTGTCAGAAAATAATAAATAAATAAAACATTTTCCCTGAATCAACTAAATTCTTGCTCCATGCAGTTTCCTGTATAACTCTGACCATCATCTATATTAATGTCTCTCCCTCAATACTTTCAAATAGGAAGACTTAGATATTTTTCTACCACATTCTCACTGTAAGAATCACTACTTTAAAGAGAAGAGCTAATATACTATCAAATGTAAATTCAGCTTGAAAACTGTCATTCCATTTGCATTTGATTGAGTTCTTTTAAAATTCCATTAAATCCTCAGATTTGTAAGTACAGAGCATATGCAAAACATTATAAAAACAAAAGAAAGCAGCAAAGCAGATAAGAATATATACCTCTTAGCAACATCACTGGGTCTCTCTCCTGCTTTGTTGGTAATGTTATTATCTGCTCCCATTTTAATTAACCACTGCAAACACTCTATGTGGCCTTGCCCAGCCGCTGTTAAAAGAAAAAAACAAGAAAATGAACACATACACAAAAGAAAAAAAAGGAAATATACAAAATAAACACACACAAAAATTATTAGTAACAATTTTCTAAAAATTTGGACAGTACCATTATAGACTAATTTCTTAAGTACTGATCCTTGTAGTAACTAATAAAAGTAGGTTGGGCACTTTATTTTATTTATTCATGCATTAGACATTTAATCAAATATCTAGGGCTTATCTCCTGCTATAAAAAGCTTTTAATCAATTTTGTCTCATATTAGAATGTGAGCACATTCCAGCCATAGGGACCTATAGAAAATTTGAAAATGTTTCTCCTCCATCATACATCTATGTACATCTATTCCTCTGACTCTCACAACTCAATAAAAACATTTTTTTGAGACAGAGTCTTGTTATGTCAACCTCAGTAGAGTGCAGTAGCATCACAGCTCACAGCAACCTCAAACTCTTGGGCTTATGAGATTCTCTTGCTTCAGCCTCTTGAGTAGGTGGGACTACAGGCACCTGCCACAATGCCTGGCTTTTTTTTTTTTTAATTGTAGTTGTTGTTTAGTAGACCTGAGCCAGGCTCGAACCTGCCAGCCCCAGTGTATGTGGCTGGCGCCGTAACCACAGAGCTACAGGCACTAAGCCTCAAAACTCAAAATTCACAGGCTTTTTAACCCAAATTTAACCCACTGTTTACAACCTTTGACTAAATCTTGTACTCAAAACACATGCACTCTATATTAATTTTCACCTCCACATCTCTGCTGATGTGTCTTTCCACCTAAAGCCCATCACTCAACTATGTGTTTATTTAACTTCTATCTATTCTTGTTCTACCTCAAAGACTCAGGGGAGCCATGGAAAACAAACTGAATAGACCTAAAAACCTGAGTTTAAGTCTACTAAACAATGAGACTTGAGGACAGGATGAGGATCTTAATACCCCAGAACTTACTTAGCAAGTGTCTGGCACATATAGACCCTCAATAAATGTGTATAAGGTTAATAAATGAATGAATATATGAAAAACATCAATGAAAATCATAACTCAGCTCTTTTTTTTATCTGTGAACAACAGATGAAGAACCAGACCTCTTTCAACTTTAATTTTCCCACCTTTTACTTAGATGATTTTTTATTTATATGGAGAACACACTGCTATTTCACATAATTGCAATACAAATAAAGGTGATAAGAGCTCTGTACATCAAGTGTCATATAAACATTATTACTAAATTATTACTAAATCCACATGAATAGCAAATTTGATTCTTAGCAACTTCTTCCACTCCTCATTTCCTATTTCTGAATTCCTCTCTTAACAATCTGATATTTTTGGCCATTAATTACATCCTATTTTTAAAAAATATCTAGTTGTTTCATGATGGTGAGTATGTAGCTCCTTAACAGTAGGGTCAAGATCTCATTCTGTCTCCACATCATGGGTGCATGGTTGGTGCTGAAAAAAAAAATATATATATACATATATATATACACACACACACACACACACACACACATATATACACTTACACACTTAAATTTGACTTCACAAAATGAATCAAAGAATAGAAACTTTGGGTATGAATTTGGTTCCTTAAAAAGGGAACTACCTGTAATACTGCCAACAGAAAGGCAAGGACATAATAGAGCTGTATCAAGTGACTAACAACTCTTTCACAACAGTTGACAAAGGTCTGTAAGAACTCTTCCTCTGTCCTTCTCTGCCTTACTCAGAGCCATCTGCCAAACTCCTGGTTGGCTCCTGAAGTCTGGAAATTCTTTTCTTCCTACAACCTATACAACCTAACAAAAAATACTACAGGATTTCCCACACCCATATGAATAACCCCACTTTAGATAAAAACATCAACATTATTTTGTCTTTTCTGTCATTAAGACTCATAAAATCACATTTATGATCATGGATAATGGTGTGTTTCACAAGATAGAATGCATTTAACCCAACATTTCCATTTTATCACAGAGGTAATGTTTTTAAAAAGGAGAGAAGAGAGATGGGAGGCTAAGTAATTTACCTACAATGAAATACTATAAAAGGATTTTTTACCTACGACTCTAATATCAATTAGGATATATTAATATGATCAATGTTTCATAAGAGAGTAAGATAAAATGATGCCATAGTTAGAAATTTTTAAGAAATGATTGAAATAATTATGGTTTAAGAGCAAGTGAAAGAAAGGGGAACTCATAATGGATTTAAACAATTATTAAATGACTAAGAAGAATGCCTCATTAATAGATTATCTACTGAATCAAAACTAAAATGAAAAGAAAAGCAAGCAGATAGACAAAATATGGAAACATGAACTAAACTATAAGGAGATATCAACTTTTATATGCCCAACTAGGATACAATCTAAACATATAGATGGTCCCCAAGAAGAGTCAATGTCATCAAGAATGCCCTTTTGCAGCTGTAGTCACTTATCACTCTTTCACCACACTATCTGAATCACCCCTGGTGCTGGCAGTCCTTGACAGACTCATAAGATAGAGGGTAAAGGGCAAAGTTGTAGCTACTCCTCACTTTCACCATTCCCACCCACTAGCAATGTCTATGTTCCTGCTGTAGATGAATGTTTTTAGACCCAGCTTCCAGGTACCTTATTTCTATCTTAGTTCAAGTAGTGAAGAAATTACTGGGATAGTCTGAAAACTAGCCATTAATGACAGCTTAACTCACTGTTCCCATAAAGATGCACAATGAACACCATGAGTGAGCCTATCATTTGTTACTATGTCTAAATGACATCACACATATACATTAGTAATATCTAATAGGTTATATCTAGGATATTAAAAGGGAGCTATAAGTAATTGTGCTATGGTATGAACTGTGTCCCCCCAAAAATTCTTATGTTGATTTCTTAACCCCTGGTACCTCAGACTGTGACAGTATTTGGAGGGTCTTTAAATAGGTAATTAAAATGAGACCATATTGGTGGGCCCTAATCAAATTTACTTATGTCCTTGTAAGAAGAGGTGCACAGAGGGAAAAAATCGAGGGCACAATGAAAAGCCATGGAGAGAAGCCTCAAAAGAAATCAAACCTGCCAATAACTTAATCTCAGATTTCTAACTTCCACAACTATGACACAATGAATTTCTGTTATTTAAGCCACTCAGTCTGTGGTGTTTTGCTATGTCAGCCCTAGTGAACTAATATAGGAACTTTGCTCCAAATAACCACATTCAAAAAAAAAAACTTTATTTTTGTAAAGATGTTAAGCCTCCCCCTCATTCACAAATCTGCAGTGAACAGCTTAACCCAAGCTCTGACTAGCAACAGAGATGGGTAGATTGAAATATTCAACTCTAGCGCAGAGAGCTCACCAATCTGGGGACAATATGTAGAAGAAAATTTCCTTTGCATTCCCCCTTACCTACTCAACACTCCCCATAAAATTATTGGTACACATGGTGTTTAGATTTTATACTTTGAGATACTTTATGGGTTAAGCAAAGATTAAAAACCTAACCAATGGAAACATAATATATAATCTGAGGCCTATCAGAAGTTATTTATGAAATAAAGCCCAACTCAGATGATTGTATTAATGAGCATACTATCTTTTTGCTCTTAAGAGTTATAAAAATCACCTGACATCAGATCATGAACAAATCTTTAACATAATGTCACAAATAAGTAGGATGTAAATTTCAGGTACAGTAGGTTAAAGATTATTTTTTACTTTTATAAATAAAAAGAAGAGTAGAAAACATAGCTCCTAGAGTCCCAACACTGAGTCAACAATGTGACAAAGTCTATAATTAAAACCAAAAACTCTGATCAATATTATAGGATTCCACGTGGAAGAAAGAGTACAGAGAAAAGTGAAAACATCTTGAAAATGTATTCAAATGTAATGTTCATTGATATTTATACAAAAGTAAAAATATTTTTGTAGAACAGGAGATCTAAAGAAGAAAATTCTGCTACATATTTATCCAAGAGATACGCTTTCTATGTTAGCATGAGTTAATAAGTCATTCTAAAATTTTATCCAAAAAACTTCTCTGACAGTACATTTCATATCTTTACTAGTATAGCAATTCACAATAGACGTTCTATTGGAATAACCCTCAAATGTGAATATTTGGCATCGTAAAAGAACTTTATACGTTAATTGAAAATAAGGCATTGTGTATTCCATACAATATAAACCTGCTAGACCAGCATCAGAAAAAAGTTTTATGTTTTCATGCATTTCTGATTGATAATTACTTTAAAACGGAACTCAGCAACAAATGTATGAAAGAGGAACTTTTAATAACTCACCTTTATGCATAGGAGTTGATCCATTATCAGCACGCTCATTAATATTGATTACTCCATCTTCTACTAATTTCTTAAGCATTTCCAAATCACCCTTAAAGGCAGCAACATGACCTGGAAATGCTAAAGCTAAGAATAAAAAATTAAGAAATTAAATAAATACATGAGTTTATTTTTTTCCTGTCTTAAGCCATCATATATTTTAGGTTTCAATATTATCTCAATTATGAGACTTTTATGTTAGATTGACTGCAATTGAAGCAATGTCAATTAATAAAAAGAGAATTATAAAGTAAGATTGTGCCACCATTCCTCCTCTCAGGAATTCAAACATATCAGAAGTATTGCACTACAACTATTCTTACCCTGCTCTCTTTTCTCCTTCATGCCACCAGAAAAACACAAAGATAGTCATTTTCAAACCTTTGTATGAAGACACACTTGATCTCAAGGCCTGCATTTGCACAGACCACTTCCTCTCTGCTTTCAAGGAAGCAAAGAAAGCAAAATAGACTAGAAGCAGATTAGAAGTGTGTGCACCATATATGGTCATTCCTTAGTATCCTCAGGAGATTGGTTCTAGAACCTCCTCAGATACCAAAATCTACCAATGTTAAAGTCCCTTATATAAAATGGCGTATCTATATATAACCTATGTACATCCTCCAGTACACTTTAAATCATATCTAGATTATTTATAATCCCTAATACAATGTAAATAGTTGTTACAATTTATTGTTTGTTTGTATTTTTTTTTATTGTTGTATTGTTTTTTCCTGAATATTTTCAACACATGTTTGGTCATATCTGTGGATGAAAAATCTATAGATATGGAGAGCCAACCATGTTTATACAAACATAGACACACACACACATACACACAAGTACCTAACCTAGTACCTACCACAAATGCTTGATGTAATGTCTCTAGTGATAATAATTACATATGAGTATATTCAACCGCTCCTAAATGCCAAACATAGTACTAAGCACTTGTAAGTACTGCCATATTTAACCCTATTAACAAACTGAGATATAGCTGTTCTCATTTGTACATAAGGAAAGAAACAACTTAGAGTAGCCAGAGAATATTTTTAAAAGAACAAAGTTGGAAGACTTACACTATCTTGAGGTTAAGACTTATTGTAAAGCTACAGTATCAAGGTGGTAATGGTAAACAAATAAAACATATAGGTCAGGTTGGGCACAGTGGGTCACTCCTGTAATCCTAGCACTCTGGGAGGCAGAGGTGGGTGGATTGTTTGAGCTCAGGAATTCGAGACTAGCTTGAGCAAGAGCAGACCCCATCTCCACTAAAAATAGAAAAACTAAGGAAAGAGGATCACTTGAGCCCAAGACTTTGAGGTTGCCATGAGCTATGATGCCTGAGTGCTCTACCCAGGGCGACAGAGTGAGATTCTATCTAAAAAAAAAAAAAAGGCAAAAAGGACATATAGCTCAATAAAACAGCAATAATAGAGCCACACATTTATGGCAAATAAATAGTTTTTGCCAAATGTACCACATTTCAATCAGTAAGGGTATGTCTTTCCAAAAAATCATGCTAGAACAAATGGCTAGTAAAAAATATACCTTATTTCATTCCATATTTCTTCCATAAAACTTAATTTGATATAGATCAAAGATCTAAATAAAAAAGCTAAAATTATAAGATTTCCAGAACAAAATATAGGAGAATATCTTGCTGAACTTGGGATAGACAAGTAATTCACAGCTAGGACAAAAAAAAACATTATCCATGAAAAATTAAAAAATTGTACTTAAGCAAACTTTAATAACTTTTGCTGTTTATAAGGCACAATTAAAAAAACTAAAAGTTTATGAATAAGACAAATTATTGGCAATGCACATATTTTGTGTTCAGAATACATAAGGAACTTTTAAAACACAATAATGAGCAAAGAAGCAATCTAATTTTAAAATGGGCAAAAGAACTTAACAGACACTTGACTTCATAAGACATACATGATCAGCCAATACATATATAAAAAGATGTTTAACATGATTAGCTATCAAAGAAACATAAATTAAAACCACAAGATAATACTACACACCCAGTAGAATACTTCACACCCAATAGACTGATCACAAAGATGTGGAGCAAATGGAATTTCCATATATTTCTGGGGAGAAATGTAAAAAAATACAACTACTCTGAAAAACATCCGATGGATGCTTAAATACACACCCATACCATAAGTCCCACTTCTGTGTATTTACAAAGAAAAATGTAAATACTTCCACATACATGTTCATAGCTGCTGAAACTGAAAACAATCCAAATGCTCATCAACAGGCCAACATAAATAAAATGTGGTACATCTATACAACAAAATACTACTTGGCAATAAAAAGAAATGAACTACCAATAAAGACAACATGGATGAATCTCAAAGTTATGCAATAGAACTGGGCACGGCGAGTCTGGGGAGACAAGACTCTAGGCATTTCTGGCCAGTGGGATTTGCCTATGATCATCCCTTTGAGGATACAGGGAGCCAGCAAGGGACTTCTGGACCCCAGGAGGAGGACAAAAACAGTGGAAAACTGGCAAGTGGCTGCATGTGTTCGATCGACCTAATCACACCGGTAACCATGAGTAAAAGCAGCAATGAGACTGCAAACCGGAAAGGCCTTACCTGTAAACTGTTTTGGTGTTCTTGGACTTGGCACTCAGTTGAACTGCCTTGGGGAGAGCTTGAGCAGGAGTGTGGAGAACGTAGGGCATTGTCTGGGGCCCCAGAATGAGCCACTGAGCTGGGTGAAGTAAGCCATTGTAAAAGAACTGCTCTGGCAAGCTCCGCCCTCAAGGTCCCAGAGCAAGGATCAGGCGGGACAAAGTAAACTAGTGACTGAGCAGCCTAAAGGTGGGGAGTGAGCTGCCTTACAGCCTTAATCTGTAGAGGAAGAGTGAGACGGTTTTGGCACACTGGAGCCTTGGGCTGTTGCCCTGGGTAGAGTGCCATGAAGTCACAGCTCATAGCAACCTCAAACTCCTGGGATTGGCACCGCCCAGACCTCCATAAGAGCTGTGCAGTGACCCCGACCGGTAACCTGCACAAACCGGGCCTCCACATTCCCTGACTAGGATCTACAGCAGACACACAACCCTACATCCTCCCTCCTGTGTCCTCCCAGCCTCCACACTAGCCCATTCATCTGGCCAGGAACTCTGGTAGCTGCATACCCTCTGGTGCCCTCCCTGCCTCTGCACAGAGCCCTTCTCCTGGCCAGAGATTGCTAGAGCCTTGGGCTCTCTGTGCCAAAGTCACTGGGCGCCAGGCACACCCAGAACCGTGTGCACCACCCCAAGCCCTGTTGCTGAATCCAGGTGTGTCACAAACCAGAGCTGCTTCCACAACCAGAACTCCCTAGCTAGAGCAGCCACAGAGGAACTACACAGGGTCACTCCCTACAAAGATCCAGCAACAACAGGGTGATCAAGCTGGAGTCTAATCTTGGAGAGAAACCTCCCCAACTCTGAAAACAGCCAGAGGCAATGGTGAAAAACAATCATGAGGTGAAATAAAAAAAAAAACACTCAGGCAATATGAATAATCAGAGTAGATCAACTCCCCCAAGGATCAATGGGGCAGAAACAACACAAGACCACATGCACAAACAAATAGCTGAGATGTCAGAAATTGAACTCAGGATTTGGATAGCAAAAAAGATCGAATTACAATTCGAAAACTTATCTCAAGAATTGAACGGATTCAAAGACCAAATGACCAAAGATTTTGACACATTGACACAAGAAGTTGCATCCCTCTAAGATCTTAGAAACACAGCAGAATCCCTCAGTAACAGAATGGAGCAAGCAGAAGAAAGGATTTCCGACATTGAAGACAAAGCTTTTGAGCACTCCAAAACCATAAAAGAAGAAGAGAAATGGAGAGCAAAAACAGACCACTCTCTCAGAGAGCTCTGGGATAATTTGAAGACAACCTATATTCATCTTATAGGGATCCCCGAAAGTGATGAAGTGCCTACACAAGGCACAGAGTCTCTTCTCCATGAGATTATGAAAGAGAATTTTCCAGATATGCCAAGGGATTCCGAATTCAGATAGCACAGCTTCAGAACTCCAGCACAACTCAACCAGAACAAGACATCCCCCAGACACATAATAATCAATTTCACTAAAGCTAATGTGAAGGAGAAAATTCTGAAAGCTGACACACTAAAGAAAACCATTACCTACAAGGGGAAGAATATTAGAATAACCGCAGATCTCTCTACTGAAACATTTCAAACTAGAAGAGAATGGTCATCGACTTTTAATCTCCTAAAACAAAATAACTTTCATTCAACCCAGGATCCTGTACCCAGCTAAACTGAGCTTCATTTATGCCAGAGAAATTAAATACTTCAACGACATTCACATGTTGAAGAAATTTGCCACAACTAAACCAGCTCTCCAGGACATTCTTAGAC
>CAUYPK010003503.1:0-41665 GCA_963574355.1 Loris lydekkerianus
CACACCTATGGAGCATATGAGAAGGGTACAAGTTAAATCTGTCAAGTGTAGAACATAGATGTTTTGGCACAATAATCAAGTAAATGAGGTGAAAGCTATGTTGATTGGTTTGATCTAACCACGTCAGATTGTATAAAAAAAAAACAACCCAGCACATGGTACCCCACATATGCATGAATGTATTCATGATCTATGTGTATTTGACTTAATAATAAAAAAAAAAAAACAAACAAAAAAAACAACTACAACAAAAAAATAGCCGGGTGTTGTGGCGGGCGCCTGTAGTCCCAACTACTTGGGAAGCTCAAGCAAGAGAATGTCTTAAGCCCAAGAGTTTGAGGTTGCTGTGAGCCCTGATGCCACGGCACTCTACCCAGGGTTACAGCTTGAGACTCTGTCTCAAAATAAATAAATAAATAAAATAAATAGATAAAAAAACAATAAAGACTCCAACCTAGGAGTTAAGTGGTGATGTTATTTTACCTTCGATTATAGTAATGTCAACAAACTATCATTAACTCTGAACCACGTCTTGGTTTCAGTACTCCATGAACGATCTCACTTAGTCCTTGCAGGATGCAAAGTACAATTGTGTTATTTCTGCTTTAGCGGTTGAAGATACCAGGGCTAAGAGGGGCTAACTAACTTATGCAAAGTTATAAAAGCAGAAAATGGTGGAGGTGGGATTTGAACTTCTTTCTGTCTGAGTCCTCTGCCTCTTTTCTGCCTCTTATGGAATGCCCTGGGAGTGCAGTTAGGACCCATAAACCCAGCTGACAGGTAAGGGTGATACTGTCAGGATGGACATCTGAGCAGGTTAATGGCCTAGGTTAAAGTCTGTGATCAGTTCAGGGTTCAAAATCAAATATGTCCATATGAGAACACTGACGAGAACTTGTCTGCTCAGTGTAATTCTGATGCAGACGGGTTTTCTGTTGCCTTAGAAATTGTAAACAACGCCTTAGAAAGCATTGCTTTCCAGCAGGGTCATATTTTCTAATTCTTTTCTCTGCCCCAGATGTCCAGCAAAAGTTGGCCTCAATATGGACAGGCTGATCTATTGACTGACTGGTTGATTGATTAATTGATATATTTGTAGCTCTGTAGTTTGGGGCTCCCAACTCTAGCTGGGAATTGATTTTAATCTTCACAGGTTAAAAACAAAAGCTATCAAATCCTTTACAGGAGATGGTGATGAGACGCAATCTTATTAAAGAGAATTGACAATTTATCATCTCCCAACAGCTCCAGGCCCAATTTTGTGTGTGTGTATTCTTGCCAGGATTGCAGTGTCTTGTTCAATATCTAATTTATTTGGAGTTTCATTGAGAGAGGAGCACCTTCTGGAATGCTTGTCTCCAATTTTCAAAGCATATTAAGCAAAGAAAAAAATAATAGGAGCTCACAAAAAGGTCTCGGTGGGTACTCAGTGCTTTGTCTCCGTAAGCAGCTACATACCTGTTTCCTCTGAAACTTTGCCATGACGATTTTCTCCAGAATCCAATTTCTTATGACCTTTTTCTTTCCTGACAAATCATTCCTTGGTTTTGAGTTGTCACTTTGATTTTAAGGTTTTTCTTCTGCCCCTGCCAAACACTGAAATGTTGTTTAAACGTATCACTTAATGCATTTCATAAGCTAATTAAACCCTCAAGCAGCACATAGAAATCGGACCCTCTGGTCAATGGAAGTGCCCACCTCACCTGGATTGTTCAGGAGTTTGTGTTGCTCGGTATTTATCCCAGGGCAGCTGGGTCTCCAGGAAGGAGGCTAGTAGGCACCGGGTGGGCACACGGGATTGGTTGGACACACCTTATGCTTTATTACCCACTCACTGTGATTGGTTCTTGGGTAAGCACAAGATCTAAGCACAACCTATCAGAATCGTTCCTGGGCCTGGTGCGTGAACTCTGAGAGTGGTTTTATTCCTGCCAGGTTTGCTAATATGAGAAGGGGAGAAGTCTCCTGGTTCCCATCTTTCTAAGCAGAGGGGAGAGAGTCCGTAAGAGCTAAGAAGGGGAAGGTGACGTTCCAGATGGGTGCTCAGCCACGTCTGCAGTGAGATTCCTTAGCCCTTCATTTGTGCGACTTAACTGGATTCCTTCTTCATGCTAAGAAAGTTAAGGTGGTTTTCTGCCATTCATAATCAACAGTTCTGACCAATGCAGGTTTGTTTTCTCATTTTACAAGCAGTGATACTGAGGCTCGGAAAAGTTAAGAGACTTGAGGACTGAACGAGTAGTAATTGGCAAAGCAGGCCTGGAGCCAGCACCACATGATGGGTCTCCCCCCCTCACCACCCCTAACCCAGGGTGAGTAGGAGATATTCCTGTTTTTCCATTACTCCCTTGACTTACTTTACAATCATACTTCCCTACTTTCTAATGTTTTCTAATTATAAAATTAATGCATGCACATTGTAGATGTTACAGAGAAGCATAAAAAAGACAATAAATTTATCCACAATCTTGCAACCTGGAGGAACACGGTGTTAAAATGGTGTTCTATTTTCTCTCCAGGCATAAGAAACCTAAATGCTCAGTGAAGTCATCTGGTCCCTTAATGAATAGACAAAATTTGCCCAAACCAGCATTCCATGGCCTGCATAAAGTCTAATGTCATGGAATTGAGTCCAAGATCTGCTTTATACTAGATATGTGATCTTGGTCAAGTTATTTAAGCTCCTTGAGTAATTTTTTGATCTGTCCACTGAAATTAATTAGCTTTGAAGGATTTATAAGAGAACCAATTTTTTTTAAAGATCAACAAATACTTCAAAAAGTATAAAGTGCAAATAAATGTAATATTAATGATGGTTTACAAACTTTTTTCTTTTCTTTGTAGACACAAAAACATTTCATAAAAAAATTACCAGGTAAGAAGGGGCTTCTCTGACTCAGAACCATTCCAAGACCCAAGTAGCCTATGAGGTGTCTGCAGGTAAACCTCAGGACATAGGGGAACTATTTAAAGACCCTGGTCTGAGCCAGGTATGGTGGCTCATGCCTGAAGTCACAGTTACTTGGGAGGCTGAGGCAAGAGGATCCCTTGAGCCCAAGAATTTGAGGTTACCATGAGCTAGCCTGATGCCCTGGTACTCTAGCCTGGGGTAACAGTGTGAAACTCTGTATCAAAAAAATAAAAATAAAAATAAAAAAGACCGTGGTCTGCTATAGACATTTCCAAAGTGCTTTAATCTAAAAAAACTCAAGGGAAAATGGCCAAAGAAAACTCTACAGGCCTAGAAATAGAGGAGGTAGGTTATGTGGTGAAGAAAAATCCAACATATTTTTTCTTGTGAATCCTAAATTAACAAGAACCCCCCTGTTCAGCACCTGTCCTTTGCAGATGGCACTGAGGAAGATGAAGTTCTTATTCTGGAGTTTCCTGAGCCATTGCTGAGTACAGTCAAGTTCTTCTTGTGCTACGCTCCCCCCTTCCTCCAACAACATGTCTAGAAGGCTTGGGACAACGCCAAATATGAGGACTGTTGACTTTATCCACACACACACACTCTCAAAGACACTTCTGTGGGCTCTGGGATTCATCTAAACAATATGTGTTGAGCACTTTCTCTGTACTATGCACTTTGCCAGGTGCTGGAGATATAGCCATGGACAAAACTGGTCAGAACCTTATTCTTTTCTGTCCTTTGGAGGCTTACTGGCTGCTTGGGAGTTAGATATGCACCAAAGAATCCTGAAAATTAATGTAAAGTTGAAATTGTTCTATGTATATGTGATAGAATCAGGGGTGCTCAAACTGAGGCCTGCGGGCCGCATGCTGATTTTGTGAGGACTTATTTGCTTATATGTAGTGTCATATATCATGAAAAGAAGTATGTACAGACACCCTTTTTCTGCTAATCAGCTTTGATTAGTGTTTGTGTATTTCTTGTGTGGTCCAAGACAACTCTTATTCTTCCAATGTGCAGCAGGAAAAAAAAAAAAAAAAAAAAAAAAAGGTTGGACACCCCTGAATGAATCCAATCTGGGAGATCAGAAGAGTATGAGGAGGAAGCAACAGCTTGAAGTTAACAAGCATCTCAAACAAGGAAGAAGGCTGGACAAAGGCCCTTTGGAAAATGGGGTGTTAGTACCCTCTAAGAATGGAAAGAAAATTGATCTCCCAAGTGCAAGATAAACCTGGAAAGGGAGGCAGGGACCACAACAAACCAATTCTTGTGGGCAATGCCAAGGATTTTGTTCTTTATTCTAGGTACCATGGGAAGCTAGAGTTATGACATAATAGACATTTGAAGGAGGATCCAGAGAGGCTGGAGGAAAACCAGCGAAGATCTGGCTCAGAAGCCAAGGGGGAGACGATTTCAAGGAGAAGGGAGAGTTCAACTCCATCTAAAAGTCTGAGGCTCAAGTAAGCTGAGGATTGTAAATGTCTATACCATCCATGGCATTAAATCCAATGACAGAGTGACAGGAGCAGACTCCAGGTTGGCTGGAGCAGGTGGGGAGGAGTGGATGGATGGAAGAAACAGAGCAAGTATAGAACATTCTTCTATATTTATACATATTATTTTCTCCTTATATAGTACACATTTATGTTCATCTTTCTTCTTTGGGGGAGATTCTCCTGACCACTTGACTCCTGTTTTCCTAGCTCTATTTCTTAATGTAGCCCTGATCAAAGGCGATGAAAATACATTTCTCTGTGTGACCCTTTTACCTCTCCCCCTGCTTTTGTTCATTGGAAGTGGGGTCTGGATCAATTTTTGCTCATTATTGTACTCCCAGAACATGACCCAAAGCTGGCGCATAGTAGGTATATGACTGACTTCTTTGAATGAACAAATCATCAAACGAATGTTGCAGTTGCAAGCAGGGGAAGTGGAAGCATTTTTAATTTCTAGAAAAAAGCTTACTAGAAGTAAAAGTACGCAGGTTTTATACTCAGATACACAGAGTTTTGAATCTAGAGGCTTCTGTTTTCCAGTTATGTGGCTTTGGCAAACTCAGATTAGCTAACCTTTGGAAGCATGGTTGTCACAGTGGTATAGTGGGATAATTACTTTTATCTAGATGATACCATCTACCGACTGAATCTGATATATTTTGTTCCCACAGGAGTTCTACCTTGTCGAGATCTGACAGTCAGACATACAATACAAGTGATACATATAAATTTTGCAAAAGGATTACATTGGGAAGACAGAAAGCAAACCCAACTGGGGTGAGTGTGGCAGGGAGAGAGGGGGGGAAAGAGAGGAAGAGAGAGGAGAGGGCTTGGCCTGTAGTGACTGCTTAATACAGCCTACATCCACCCCTTGCTTGCCTTGGGTTTAATTTTGTCCTTAGCACACTGTGGTTGGGCCCTTGTAGATGCTTGAGGAATGATTTCCTAATTAGAGAGGATGTCTGGGTGGAAGCTTGCACCTGCTGATGTAGACAAAGGCTCAACATGTCTGAGCAGAGACATGGGGCTGGCAGGACCTAGTTCTTCTGCCCAGGGGCCTCACCTTCCCCTTTCCTGATGCCACTCCAGCTGGACACCTGGCAGAGGAAACCTACACATGTCACCCCCTGTGCCCACACCTCGGAGATCACATGCAAAGATGAGTTGCCTGCTGGAAATCTGGAGCAATCCTGGTTTATTAATTTGGGCCCCTGCAATTAAACAGTCATATTAATTAGCATTTCTGCTAGTGTACCTTCCTTTTCTATGTTACAGCTGAAGCTCAGAGTAATTATTTATATGATTTTTCAATTTGTTTTGATTTCTGTTTTCCCCAAGTGATACTTTTGCAAAATTCATATACAGCACTTGTTTTGCATGTCTGATTGTCAGCTCTTGACAAGGCAGAATCGCTGTGCAAGCAAAATGAATCAGTGTCTGTGTTCCGGGGAGTAGGTAATTCAGAGAACTCATTCCTTCTGAAGAATTTGCAAGGAACATTGCAATCGTCATGCACACTGCTGGTGGTTCTTGCAGTGTTTTATTGTATGTGTGAGTATATTTTGTTGTACATATGGGATCTTTCAAATGTGTTGTTGGACAACCGTTCAGCTTGGTTTGGGCACCACCACAACGAATCGTCATTTTGTCTTCCTAGCGTTGTGTTAGAACCATGGATCTATGCTATCTACATAGCATGTAGGGAGATGGAGCTTTCAGGGCTTGGTTTGGGGGCCCTACTTTTTGCCAGCTGCTCCCTTTCATGGTGATGGAAATGATTTCTTCCACGGGGATCTGTGGGAGGCAACTACAGTCACTCAAAATGAGGCAAGTTCTGGTCCTTGCCACTGACGACTGGCACCCTCCCCCCCCAGACAGATCAAAGTGAAACTGATCAGTGAGTTAACAGAAGCACCCCTTCCCCGAAACACACACACAAACAGGCAGAAGATGGAGCATCATCCTGACGACGACATTCATAACAAAGGATGAGGAGGCAAGAAACGGGCAGGCAGGGAGCTGGAAGGGAAAGAAGAATGGAAGGAGAAAATGGGAGACAGGAAGGAAATGAGCATTTAGGAGATCTTTGGTGACAGTTTCTCTTTTCAACTACAGTGACCTGGCAGCTTTGGTACCCAGCTTTCCCCTCTACCCTTCATTTTACAGATATAAAAGTAGAGGCTCAGGGAGAACGAGTGACTCACCCAGGACCGTCCATTAGAAGGCATCAGATAGCACTTAAACTCCAGTCTGTTTATTTCAGAGCCTGCAGCCTCCACTGTCCCATACAGCTGCTCCTGTGTTAATTAGCATGTTCTCTGGAAAACGTAAGAGACCGTACCAGCCACTCATGATTTGCAGACCACTCACTATGTGCCAAGCTTTCAGCCCTGTACATGCACAATGCTCAGTGCAATGCAGGGAGAGCGTGGGTTTGTATTCAGTACAATATATTCAGAAACCTTTAGGATAATTACAATAGTAGCCAACATTTACAGAGCACTGACTCAGGGCCAGGCCTGCTGAAAACATTTTATATTCATGATCACATTTGATCTTCAGAGGTATCACCTGGGCTAGGTACTATTGTAATTCCATTTTATAGATGAAGAAACTGAGAACAGAAGGGTGAACGGAGAAATGGGAGAAAAGCATGTGCGTTGTGCTGTCATTCTGGGCCTAGGTGGGGCAGTCCTGCAGGGCCTGGGGGTACCGTTAATGAATGGAAGCCAGGCTTAAGACAGGAGCTGTTGTGTCTGTGACAAGCTCTGAGGCCTGTTCTCAGCATCACGCTCAATGGGATCAGCCAAGCCCAGCTAGAAAGCACGGTGCTGTGGGGCCAGCTGCAGCAGGGTGGTCTGCACAGCAGAGAAGAAAGACATGGGCTTTGGAATCAGGCCAAACTTTGTTCTGATTGTGGCCCCATCACCACTCGGTGTGTGACTCTGAGCTAGATACTTAATTTCTCTGAGCCTGATGAGAAATAGGGCAACAGGTCTTGTCTCATAGCATTGTAATGAGGCTTACACATGCCTGTGCCTGAAAAGAGCAATGCTTGCAACGTGGGGGGCACTCCAGAAATATTGGAGGAAGGATGAAAAGGAAGTAAAGAATCCAAGTGAGGAAATCATGGGATACTCCAAGGAGGAGATGGTATTTGAATGGGCCTTTGAAGATGGATATGGTTTACCTGACTTTTATATTAAGAAATGTCAGAGACAAGTTTAAGATAGGGCTGTGCCTGGTATCCTTTGGGGCAGGTACACCTGTCCAGGATACTCCATGAGGCTCTAGGGGCCTTGAGATGAGAAGAAGTGACCCTATGGGGTCCACACTACCATCAGCGATCCACTGAGAGATGTTTACTGACAAACCAGACTCTGGGCCTGGTGGGTGCACAGATTATTCCCTGCTTCCTTGTCTCAGTTTTAGAGAGGGTGGATGACTTAACCAAGTCTTGCTGAGTCACGCAGGGCCATGCTGAGGCTGAGTAGCAAAGAGGTCTGGACTCCCAGCCCTTCCATTCCATTATATTATATCTGTATCTTCCAACTGAGCGCTCTGAAGATGAGCCCCGAGAACTTCTCTGCATTGGCAGACCCATTGCGCTGCTCTGAAGAATGGGATCTTGGGCTCAGCTGTCACGTGGAACTGAGTTTCTGGATGAAGACATATGTGAGGCTGACAGGGGCCACACCTTCTGACACAAAACTTCCCAGCATGGACATATCACATTCTAATCGTGGAAATAATCTGGAAGAAGGAGCTGAAGGCTATCATTTATTTAGGGGGCTTTACCAACAGAGAGCCTCTCTGGCTTTAACAAATGAAATGTGTTGCCCAGAGCGGGATCACTGAGGCATGAGATACTGCGTCTGCCCACGAAGGGCTCTGAATAATTTACATCCTGGAAAGATATTTTATGACCGTGCTTATAATCTTCTTATTGGTTCAAAAATCAACATTTACAGCAGATGTCTTTGAACTGATGCAGCTGATAAGCTTATCTCCTTATTATGTGACACGAATCAAGCTTGCTCGGGAAAGGGACGTTCTGTGGAAATTGATTCCTCTTTGGATCTCAATATTTTATCCTCCAAAAACAGCCAATAAATAATAGAGGACAGTTATTAATATTTCATTTTAGTTAACATATTAGTGGAGGGAACTCTTTTAATTTGAAGGGGGATGGGGAGGAGGGTTTGTTGTTTTGCAAAAATGTTTTATCTGGTGGCTCCATCTTGCATTACACCTGTTCTCTTCTGGACTCAGGCTTTTCCTTGATGGGAGACATTTTATGATTGATTTGATCTCCTTACCCATTATTGGTCTGTTTGAATTTTCAATTTCTTCCTGAGTCAGTCTTAGTAGGTTTCACGTGTCTAGGGCTTCATTTTCTTTACGCTAGCCAGTTTGTTGGTATATAGTTGTATGCAGTACAAATCTTACGATCCTTTGTATTTCTGCCGTATCAGTTGTATTGTGGTATCTACCTTCATTTCTGATTTTCTTCATTTGAGTCTTCTCTCTTTTTTTCTTTGTTAGTCTAGCTAGTCTTTATCTTTTTAAAGAGACTAACTTTCAGTTTCTTTGGTCTTTTTTATTGTTTTCCTAGCCTCTAGTTAGCTTATTTCTACTCTGATCTTTGTTATTTCCTTCCTTCCTCTAAGTTTGGGATTATTTTGTTCTTTTTCTAGTTCTTTTTTTTTTTTAATTATTAAATCATAGCTGTGTACATTAATGTGATCATGGGGCACCCTACACTGGTTTTATAGACCGTTTGACACATTTTCATCACACTGTTAACATAGCCTTCCGGGCATTTTCTTAGTTATTGTGTTAAGACATTTACATTCTACATTTCCTAAGTTTCACATATACCCTTATAAGATGCACTGCAGGTGTAAGCCCACCAATCACCCTCCCTCTGCCCTCATCCCCCCTCCCTCCCATCCCTTTCCCCCTTCCCCCTATTCTTAGGTTATAACTGGGTTATAGCTTTCATGTGAAAGCCATAAATTAGTCTCATAGTAGGGCTGAGTACATTGGATACTTTTTCTTCCATTCTTGAGATACTTTACTGAGAAGAATATGTTCCAACTCCATCCATGTAAACATGAAAGAGGTAAAGTCTCCATCTTTCTTTAAGGCTGCATAATATTCCATGGTGCACATATACCACAATTTATTAATCCATTCGTGGATCGATGGGTACTTGGGCTTTTTCCATGACTTAGCAATTATGAATAGGGCTGCAATAAACATTCTGGTACAAATATCTTTGTTATGATGTGATTTTTGGTCTTCTGGGTATATGCCTAGTAGAGGAATTATAGAATTGAATGGCAGATCTATTTTTAGATCTTTAAGTGTTCTCCAAACATTTTTCCAAAAGGAATGTATTAATTTGCACTCCCACCAGCAGTGTAGAAGTGTTTCCTTTTCTCCACATCCATGCCAACATCTCTGGTCTTGGGATTTTGTGACATGGGCTATTCTTACTGGTGTTAGATGATATCTCAAAGTAGTTTTGATTTGCATTTCTCTGATGATTAAAGATGATGAGCATTTTTTTCATATGTCTGTAGGCCATATGCCTGTCTTCTTCAGAGGACTTCCTCTTCAAGTCCCTTACCCACCCTGCGATGGGATCACTTGTTCTTTTCTTGCTTATATGCTTGAGCTCTCTGCGGATTCTGGTTACTAAACCTTTGTCAGAGACAACCTGCAAATATCTTCTCCCATTCTGAGGGCTGTTTGCTTGCTTTACTTACTGTGTTCTTGGCTGTGCAGAAGCTTTTTAGTTTGATCAGGTCCCAGTAGTGTATTTTTGAAGCTGCTTCAATTGCCCAGGCGGTCCTCCTCATAAAATACTTGCCCAGACTGATTTCTTCAAGGGTTTTCCCTGCAGTCTCTTCTAGTATTTTTATAGTTTCATGTCTTAAGTTTAAATCTTTAATCCAGTGAGAGTCTATCTTAGTTAATGTTGAAAGGCGTGGGTCCAGTTTTAGTCTCCTACAGGTTGCCAGCCAGTTTACCCAGCACCATTTGTTAAATAGGGAATCTTTTCCCCACTGAATGTTTTTAATTGGCTTGTCAAAGATCAAATAACGATAAGTAGCTGGATCTATCTCTTGGTTCTCTACTCTGTTCCAGACATCTACTTCTCTGCTTTTGTGCCAGTACCATGCTGTTTTGATCACTATCGATTTATAATACAGTCTCAGGTCTGGAAGCGTGATTTCTCCTGCTTTGTTTTTATTTCTGAGTAATGTCTTGGCTATTCAAGGTTTTTTCTGATATTCACGGGGCCTGCATTTCTGTCCCAGATCTGTTCCGTTGTGGTTGCCACCTGAGTAAATGCCCGGCCTCCTCTGGTTGCACAGGGAGACAGGGGGCTTCAGAATATCTGTGAATGAGTCCTATTGTTGCCAAAAGATGGCTGTTGCGCTGCGCCTCAGGGCACTGATGCTCTGGTGTGGTTCCCTCTCAGCTGACTGTCTTCTCCTCACTCCTGTGCCACAGAGTCAGCACTGACCAGCTGCAGTTTAGGCCCTTCCCACACCCCTCGAGAAATCACCCAAGAATCTGGACTCCTGGGGGACAGGCCCCCAGACCTCTGAGTGAGAGTGGAGGGGAGTACTGGGAGCTCAGAGTTGCAGGTAAAGAATATATACAGTTTTATACAGTTTTATGCCTGGCAGGAGAACGCCATGGCACCCTAGTAGGGGAGGTAGGTCCAGTTTTTAGATAGTCTCTCCCATGTTGTGTAGTGGGAGGACCTTTGAACTCTGCTCATTTATTTATGGGGCACTCTGAGCCGTTCTCATGGGGGAGGGGACTCCCGTCTGCTTGGTGATGGATTTTGTACCTTTTGTTTGTATCCTTGGGGTCGCAGCTCGCCTCAGCAGGGTTGATGTGCGTTCTTCAACCTTCTCTCTTGGTGCAGCTCTAATCCACCAGGTTACCTGCTAAATTTCTGTCCTTTAACTCTCCTTGTGGACAGGAGCCTCTGTGGAAAGCTGGCTTTAGTCCGCCATCTTGTCTCCGCCTCCCTTTTTCTAGTTCTTTGAGTTATACTAGGTTGTTTATTTGAGATCTTTCTTCTTTTGTTGATGTAGGAGTTTATTGCTATAAACTTCCCTCTCGGGACTGCTTTTGCTGCATTCCATAAGTTCTGGTATGTTGTGTTTTCATTTTTGTTCACTTCAAGATATTTTTTAGATCTTCCTTTTAGTTTCTTCTGATGATTCACTGCTAAATTCTACCCAACATTTAAAGAAGAACTAATACAAATCCTTCTTAAACTCTTCAAAAAAAGTGAAGAAGAAAGAATACTTCCTAACTCATTTTATGAGGCCACCATTACCTTATTCCAAAAGCTGACAAGACCCTACAAGAAAATAAAACTACAGGCCAATATTCTTGATGGACACAGATGCAAAAATACTTGACAAAATATTAGTAGACTGATTTGAACAGCACTTTAAAAGGATTATTTGCCATGATGAAGTGGGATTAATCCCCAAGATGCAAGATTGGTTCAATATCTATAAATCAATAAATGTGATAACACTATATTAACAAAGTGAAGAACAAAAACTATATGATCATCTCAATCGATGTAGAAAAAGGAAATGATAAAATTCAACATCTGTTCATGGTAAAAATTGTCAACAAAATAGGTAGGCTGGGTGTGTTGGCTCATGCCTGTAATCCCAGCACTCGGAGGCTGAGGCAGGTGGATTGCCTGAACTCGGGAGTTCAAGACAGGCCTGAGCAAGAGGGAGACCCTGTCTCTACTAAAAATAGAAAAAACAGCCAGGTGTTATGGTGGGCACCTTAGTCCTAGCTATTTTGGAGGCTGAGGCAAGAGGATTGTTAGAGTCCAAGAGTTTGAGTTTGCAGTGAGCTGTGATACCATAGCACTCTACTCAGGGTGACAAAACGAGCCTCTGTCTCAAAAAAAAAAAAAAAAATAATAATAAGTATAGAAGGAATGTACTTCAAAACAATAAAGACCAGATATGACAACCCTACAGCCAATATTATATTAAATTGTGAAAAGTTGAAGCTTTTCCTCTAGGATCAGAAGCAAGGCAAGGATGCCCACTTTGTCACTTCTCTTCAACATATAGTGGAAATCCTAATCAGAGCAATTAGGCAAGAAAAAGAATACATTCATATAGGAAAGGAAGAAGTGAAATTGTGTCTGTTTGCTGATGATATGATTCTCTATATAGAAAACTCTAAAGTCTGCATTAAAAACTATTAGAATGGATAAATTAATTAAAGTTGCATGTTATTACACTTACAACACACAAAAATCAGTACTGCTTCTATACTTGAACAACAAACTATTTGAAATTAAGAAAATAATCCTATTTACAATAGCACTTGAAAGAATAAAATCCTTAGAAATAAATTTAACCTAAGAGATAAAATATCTTGACAATGAAAACTATCAAACATTGATGAAAGAAATTTAACAAGACACAAATTACCAGAAAGATGTCTTATGTTCATGGATTAGAAGAATTAATAGTGTTAAAACGTCAGTTTTCATGGAAATAGAAAAAATAATTTTAAAATTTGTTTGAAACTAGAAAAGACCTCAAGTAGCCAAAATAATGCTGAGGAAAAGGAACACAGCTGGACTTACTACATTGTCTGATTTCAAAATGTATCATAATTAGTGGAGGGAGCTCTTTTAATTTGAAGGGGAATGGGAAGGAGGGTTTGGAGTTTTGCAAAAATGTTTTATCTCATTTTGCAAAAATGTTTAATCTGCCATCAAAACAGCATTGTACTGGTATAAAAACAGACACATAGACCAATGAAAGGGATAGAAAGCCCAGGAATAGACCTGAGGTATTAGTATAGTTGATAATTTTTTTTTTTTTTTTTGAAACAGAGTCTCACTTTGTCACCCTAGGTAGAGTGCTGTGGCATCATAATTTTTGACAAAGATGCCATGAACACACAATAGGGAAAGAACAATCTCTTTAATGAATGGTTTTGGAAAAACCATATACCCACAGACCCAAGAATGGAAGTGGACACTTATCTCAGACCATATGCAAAAATCAACTCAAAAAGGATGGAAGACTTAAATGTTAAACCTGAAACTGTAATAATACTAAACAGAAACATAGAGGAAAAGCTCCACAGCATTGGTGTGGGCAATAATTTCTTCAATAGGACTCCAAAAGTACATGCCACAAAAGAAAATATAGACAACTGAGATTTCATCACACTAAAAATATTCTTCAAGGAAACAGAGTGAAGAAAAAAACATATGGACTTGGAGAAAATATTTGTAAACTACACATCCAATAAGGGACTAATAAACAAGATATATAAGGAGCTCAAACAACTGAGTACCACGAAAACAAATAACCCAAGTAAGAAATGGGCAAAAGGTCTGAACAGACATTTCTCTAAAGAAGAAATGTAAATGGCCAACACATGTATGAAGAATGATTAACATCTCTAGTCATCAGGGAAATGCAAATTAAAACCAGAGGCTGGGGTAGGGGTGGGGTGGACAGGGAAAGGGGAGATGTTGATGAAAGGATATGAAATTCCAGTTATAAGGAGGAGGAGTAGTTTGGAGATCATGTTTTTACATCATGGTGTCCACAGTGAATTATAAGGCATATTTCAAAATTGCTAAAAGAATAGATTTTTAACATACTCATCACAAGAAAAATGATAAGTTGGTGAGGTGATAGATACGTTAATTAGCTTGATTGAATCTTTCTACAATGTATACATAGATCAAAACTTCACGTTATACCCCACAAGTATATGCAAGTATTATTGGTTGATTAAAAATAAATTAATTTAAAAAACACAAAAAACCTTGCTCCTGGAAATGTACCTGCTGTTAATACCTCTTCCAGGTGATTTGTTGAGAGTGGACAGTCAAGATGAGGAAACTACACTAGGTCTTCAGTGAAATATGAAAAGAACATTTTGTTCTCACCAGCTCTGCAATGTTTGGGGCCATGGAAGAATGGTGCACAGAGGGAAATAAATTATATTCCCTAAATGCTCAAAGTGCTGTCTATCTGGGCAAGCACATCCAGAACTCCTGGGTAATCCTGGCTGCTGCACTCCTTAAGGCAGAAGTCTGGGTGAGGGGTGGGGAGAGAAGAGACCCAGGCTTTTTAGTATTCAGTACCAATGGTCAAATCTTGGCTTTGTGTGATATTGGGAAGCCAGTCTACTCCCCTGAGCCTCTCCTCTCTCATCTGGACTATGATAACAGGTGCTCATCTTGTAAGTTTGTACTGAGAATTAGATGCGGCAATGTACACAGTGGGTATTGCACCACACTGAATAGAGGTTGCTCCTAACGTTCTGTGCTGAGAGTTGCTGGTGCCCAAGAGTGGAAGAAGTCCTATAGTGCGTACAAATTTGGGTTTTATAAATCAGAAGCTAAAACACCTCTGGATATTTGGGGTTCCTCCTGCCACTAAACCAACACATAAAGAAAGAGGTGCCTGAATTGGCCCAAGAAAACAGAGCTGCATTACTTTGGTGCATGAGGTGATGGTTGCACAACAGGGAAGAGGGCAGAAAGGATTGTGTTTGTAATACAGGGGATCTTCTGGAGCACCTGTTAATACTCCCTTTTCCACAGTCCTGGTCAATCCCACTGTGGCAACCCAATCATAACAAGATGACCAAAGGCCCACACCTCATGAAGAGGAAGCCCTGGTTCATCTACCCTCAGAGTAAAGACCCCCCATTCCATTCCTCCTGGGTGAGGGGAGGGAGAGTATGTAGTGGAAGAAGAAATCATGATCATAAACTGAAACCTTGCGATCAAAGGACTCAGGTGAGAGCACATTCCAAATCACATCACCCTGTAATGATTCAGGATGGTGGGGCTTCATGCACCCCCTTGCATTGGGGACAAGAATTTTTCACCTAGATAAGGGTGGATACCCCTTGCTTCTTGTCTTGGGAAGCTGACCTTTCTGGAACCCCACTGGGCACCCTCGCCCTCTGGCTCCCTTTTGGTTTTGGTCAGTGGTGAGCACCTATAGGACATTGGAGGGCATGTGGGCTCTGGGGAGAGGGTGCTGAGATCTTGCCCCATGCTCCCTCCCTGTGGGTCCATTTGAGATGGCTGCACTTGGTGGCTCAGAGGCACGAGCCCTGCACCACACAGCCTCTGCACGTGGTTCTCATTATTCCTTCCCTGCTTCTGAGCTGTGGTGGTGATGGCTCTCTCCTGTCCCAGACTCTGGAATCATGCCTCAAACAGTTCTGGCAGACTTCCCTGCTCACACCTGTGTGAAGAGGGCCTTTACTGACCTGTCTTTGAATATCCTATCTGAATGTGCCAGCATCTCTTTTTCCCACCCAGCCCTGGTTAATGCAGGCAGTGGCCCCACAGACCTAACGTGGGATCTAGGTGGGCAGACCTGGCCAGGCATGTGTGTGAGTGTGTGTGTGAGTGTGTGTGTGAGATGTGTGTGTGGGGGGTGGGGGGACAACTCTTCAAGTTGCTTTTCAGTTTCAGGTCTTACATTTAAGTCTTTCATCCATTTTAAGTTGACTTTTGGATATAGTGGGAGATAAGCATCCTATTTCAGTCTTGTGGCTGTGGGTACACAGTTGTCCCAAGTGTGGGCCCATGGGCAAGTGATTGAGTCTCTCCCAGACTCTATAACTTAAACTGTAAAATAGGAATAATAATCATCATCATTATTATTATATTTGAGCAACAGGTTGAAATGAGATTAAGATGGAAAGAGAGTAGATAGAGACCTGACAGGTGGTAGGTGCTCAAAGACGCTGCTCTGGCACATAGTAGGTATTCAGCTGATGTTAGATAAGTCTAAGAGAGAAAGAGAAAACACCAGTGAGCACCCAGCCCCAGGCATTAGAAGAAGATTGTGATAGAAAAGAGACGGGTCTGCTTGCAGGTGCCCTTCACTCCCTGCAGTAATTTAAATTTGGGGAACATCCTGGAACACAGTTGCCTTAGGAGTGAGAGAATGAGATTGGGACGGGCCTCGAATACTGAGGTCAGCCTAGCATCCAAGGTCAGGCCATTGAATGAGTGATTTGTGAAGGCTTATCATGATAGGTCAGGACTGGAGGCTGGAGACCAAGGAGGAGGCCAGAGAGGAGAGAGGCTGGGCCAGTGGAAGGGAGGGAAAGGCTGCTGCTGCCCTGCGTTCCCACGTGAAGACCTGGAGCCCCAGGCTTCTGCCCACTGGGGGCCCCCTTGTAAGATCAGTAGCTGATCAGCCTTGAAGCCCCACTCTGGTGTGGCCTGGCCCTCCTGAGCTGATCCATCATTCATTACAAGGTACAGGGTTGTATTAATAGAAGTACATTGGGATTCCGAGGTGAACGCAGTCTACGGATTTCTATAAGAAATCTAGGAACAGGAAGAGTCAATATGAAAGTGATACTACAGAATTGCACACACATTCACTGCCCCACACAGACAGATTTGCAGGTTCTTTGGCTTATTCGTTCAGCAGGTGTGGGCTTTTCACCGTCTCTGTGCTGGTCAGTGGGCAGGATCACAGGGCTGGGGAACAAAGACTCAAACGGGCATCTGTGGCTACCCTCGAGGAGGTGTTTGCTTCATGTAATTACAGAGAGTGGGTTGCTGAGAGCTCTTTGTCCACTTTCCAACCAAAAGCATCACATTAGGCACACTGCCTTTGAGATCCTTCAACAGCCTGCTGGACTTCTGGCTCCAGAAAGTGCATGGATTGGAGCTATGGAGAAATTCCTGCCGTAGCCGATTGATTGATGCTGACTCTCTTAGAAAGAGAAGCAGCTCTGTGCCCTGTAGACGTCCTGTGTGGGAATTTGGGTAAGGAGAGAAATGGCCAGAGGGCATGGCTCACGGGCATGATGATCAGACAGACAGCCTGAGACACCACTAATCTGGGTCTCTCACTCACTTCCATTTTTATTGAGCTCCGGGGCGAGGTCCTGCTGTGCTCTAGGGGTTGAAAGATGAACAGGAATGGCTTTAAGGTACCCCAGTCCAGCTGGGGAGAACAAGATGGAAACGGGCCAGGGGAGCTCAGTGTTAGGCTGCCCCCATCATAAGCGAGAAAGGGGCAACAGTTCCCCTGGGAGCAGTATACCATGATCTCAGTGGAGACAGAGAAGGTCTCTTCACTCCCTACTGTGTCCTCAGAGCCTCGCACTGACCTGGACTAAATCAATCCACTAGGTAGGTCTTTATGGAAGGGGTGGATGAATTAACGAATGAGTTCATGAATGAGCATCAGAAGAGGCAGCACAAGCACAGAGAGGCTTCTGCCAAGGGCTCATGTTGAAGTTCATGCAAGGTTGGCCAGGATTGGGGGAAGGAGGACAATTGTTCCAGGAAGAGGAGGCAGCAGAGCAAGGACGCAGATGCAAGATCACTCATCTGGTCCAGGTAGCAACAAGGTCCCCAGATAGGGCCCTGACCTTCAGTTTCAGCCACTTTGGGGTCATATTCAGGTGAGATCTGGAACCCACAAGGGGCTGTCTGATCTTCCAAAATGCAGGGACCACCTATCATTGTGATGCTATTTGATATGTACCAACTTCTTGAATTTTTTTTTTTTTTTGCCAAAGTCACACTATGTTACTTCTCTAACCTGCTCTTCCAAAAACTCGATGCCCTTGGTCTGGGGAGAAGTAGGGCGACAAGACAGATGAGGCACATTTAGGTCACTCACTTGTCTCTTTTTATCAACACAAAGAAAGGGATGCAGGCGTGCTTCACTCACCCAGCCAGCCAGCGGTTTGCCTGGTTTCTCAACATTCACTCAGTGACATGTGACAACTCACCCAAAAGCTCTCAAGTCCAGCTGACTTATCTGGGTAATCCTGCCCAGTTCCGTTCTTTGAAATACTCATGGATCAGGCGAGGGGGAATTCAGGAGTGGACAACGTTATCTCCACATGGTTTTTGTATGCCACTCCTTGTAGAGTTGTATTTGCTGAAGTTTTGCAAATTTTAAATAACTTATTAGTGAGACAGCCAGGAAGACAGTGAGAAGAATGAGGCACTCACCTTGCCTCATTGATGGAGATAAAAATGTCAGTGATGGACATAAAAAAGCTTTCATCAAAGTATGTTAAAAAACTCCAAATTGACCACTCTGCTTTTCTAAATAGTTTTACTGGAACCCGTACTGGGTTGGGGAGGCGGCAGGTGGGGCAGGATAGGATGATGTCTTTACTTACATTTTTGATATTTTGTTCATAGTGGATTTGGCGGTGCATCAATTTGAGTTTGTTAAACTACTGATTATTTTGATCATCGAGTTTTTTGGCCCCCGTTAAATTTCATTTTGGGTTGGGGGCCTCCACCATCTCACCCAGTGCTCTTAACCCATCTTCCCTCCTCTCTCTGAGACATGGGAGGCAACACACCCTCCAGGAAGAAGCAGCGTGTTCTTCTGATGGCTTCACACACACAGGAAATGCAGAGTGCACGCCTGTGTGCTCACATGTGACCAGGCACCTTCTCTGAAGAAGCATCCAGACACGTGTTCCCCTGCCACGGTACACACAGGCTCCCAGTTGCTGCCATCCCCTGAAGGCAGTGGGCTGTGTCTCCCCTTTTACAAATTCACCTTGCTGCTTGTGGGAAATCTGCTTCTCCACTTCCTCTTGAGCAAAATGATGGGGTGGGAGCAAGTGATCCTCAGGCTCAGCAGCCTGTGTTTTGGTGAAAGCATCCCCCTGTGAGCAGTGGGGCATAGTGACCCTGCACTCGCATCCCCATACAAGCCCCTCCTCTGAGACATGGACTAGGAAAAGGTCAGCGTGGGAAATCAAGGGTGTTTATAAGGGAAGAGCTGAGGCAATGCTCCCCAGTGAGAGGGAGGGAGGAGATGGTCACTGGTCTCTTACATCTCCCCGGGGCACTCAGGGATTGTGCCAGCTGCCCAGGGAGGAAAGAGTCCGCAGGAAGCTCTCGCTTGTGCATGCCACACACAAGCCCTGGGCTGTGATCGTTGCCCTAGTTTTCGTCGCCACACAATCTTTAGTCTTTCTCATTCCTCTCCTGCTCTTCCTTCCCCTTTTCCTTCCATTCCCAGCCCAGGGGCCTCCATCACTAGCTCTAGGGTTCCCCATGTGCAGGGTCTTGAAAAGACTCACCAATTCCATCAGCCTGCTGGGTGCATATTGAGCTTGGGTTCTTTTCCTGAGGGTCCCATACTGGGCTCAGAAGGAGGTCTCAAGAGAAGGATGGAGAAATGTGTCTGCTCTTTTATTATACAAGAAAGAATGTGGACTCCCTCCTTCCTTCCCTCCCTCCCTACCTTTCTTCCCTTTCCCCCTTCCCTCCCCCTGCCTCCGTTCCTTTCGTTGTTTCTTTCCTTACCTGCTCGTTGCTTCCCTCCCTCTCCCTCCTTCCCTCCTGACAAGGGTCTGAGAAGAACACAGCTGCAGCTCCCTGGTGCTTCCTCAGCTGCGGGACTGTTCTCTAGCCATGCAGATGTCAATTTACACCTCAGATACCAAATGTGATTGGGTCATTTGGCTCACTGGAGGGGAAACCGGGGCTGCATCGAGCTCTGCGGGTGCTGAAACCCTGAACCCCACTTCCCTCTCTCGCGTCACCCTTACAGATGCCTGAGCTAGCACCATCTCGTCTTGTCGGCCTGCTTTTCTGACTGGTCTTTCCGAGAGTCTGTACCCTTTCTCTTTTTGTCCCTGTCACAAGGCCTTGAGCTGCCTGAGGCTGGAGAGGTAGGATGGTGTCTCATGGGGACTGGCCTTTGAAAAGTTCCATGGCCTGAGGATGGAGGGAAGAAAGGCTGGGAAGACAGAGAGGCAGGCAGCACCCCAAGAGAGCCAAGAGCTGGGGGAGAAGGGAGGCTCTGCAGGACAGCTGCGCTTTCAGGGCAGGGAGGTGGGGGCATCTGTCCTCGTTGGGCAAGCAGTCAGGCTGGGAGGGCAAGGCCCTGAACAATGGGGTGCTCGACAGTGAGTAATAAAGCTCTCAACCCTGTGGCACAGACGTTTTTATTAGCTCGTGCATGTACAGATGTAGCAATTTTTAGAACAAGAGAATAGTGACATATACCCTGGGGCTGCTGTGGCTCCTGCAGTCTTGAGCTGCAGAGCTGCAGCTCTGAGTGGAGGGAAGGGATCTTACCCCATCTTTCCATGCAGGGCCAGAGCCACAGGGAACAGAGCCCTGGCTGCCACCACTACACACCAGACTCACGTGGAGGGCTTCCAGAACAGCCCCCATGTTTCTCTTGCAGGAAATCTGCAAAGGTGTCCAAATATATTTCTAGCAAGTGCCCAGATGATGCTGAGACCCTTGTTTTAGAGGCCACCCTCTGAAAGCCACTGCCGCAGTCTTTTTTCTCCCTTGCCTGTCTGCTTTTTTTTTTTTTTTAATTAAATCATAGCTATGTACATTGGTATGATCATGGGGCATCATACACTAGTTTCACAGACCAGTTGACACGTTTATATCACATTGGCTTATAAGAATTACCTGAGATGTTTTTAAAGCATAACAGCTCTCAGACTAACAGAAGTGGGGAGCCAGATAGTACACTGTCAAACTTCCCCAGCTGATTCTGCTGTATCAATCTGCAAACACCCCAACTCAGCATCCACGTGCATTCCCTTAACTTCTGATTGTCATTTTTTGATGGCTATGTTGAGAGAATTACTATTTTTGACCATAGTGGGGGGCAAAAAGCCAAGGAAATAAGCCTATAAAAAGATATGGCTTTCCCAATTCTTCTGTTTCATTTATTGAATCAGCCAATAAGTATTTGTTGAACAAGTGCTATGTGCCAGGAACTGGGCTGCGCTCTGGAAAAAGAAACATGAAGCAGATGACTGACATCCTTGTCATCAGCCAGTGGTCGTTTGTTGTTGCAGGAGATACTTTTGGAATTGTTAAATGTCTGATTTACATTTGTGGGTTATCATGTAATAAAAATTTATACATTCTCAACTAACTCTTCTGCTGTTTTGCATAATGCCCCAGGACAGCGATTCTCAACCTGTCGCGACCCTCAGGAACTGTGTTAAAGCACCGTGGCATTAGGAAGGTTGAGAACCACTGTCCTAGGGTCTTTGGGGGTCTGGCTAACCAGAGGAAGTGGAACTGCAGACTGGAAGTCTACACCTTGGGAAGCTGGGTCAGGTACACAGCCCTCCTTCAACATGGGAGAAACCCACCCGCTTCTCCCGTTCACACCTGAAACTTGTGTATGGGTGATACCTCTGTAACCCCCACCAAGTGCTCTCCTAAGACCTTCCAGAGAGGTAAAGAGAATATCTGGGATTTGTTCTAGATGGAAATCCAGCCAGATCAGGTGTATGTTCTGTAGCTTTTTTTTAGCAGATGGAACACAATGATTTCGTTAACAGGATGAGCAAACCACTTGGTAAATGCAAAGTCAAACTTGGCCCAAATGGAGATCTGATGTGCATATAACTTGGAAACTGCAGGTTCTATGGGGTGCAGCATCCATGCTTTTATTATTATTATTACATAAAAGAAGATAGCTTTGTGAATTCAATCTCGGTAGAATAACTAATCCACGCAGTGTGTAGACCCAGCCTAAGTCAAAGAGAGTTCAAGTGGTAGGATGTCGCTTTGGTAGGGTTTCTGGGAGGATGGCGTGTGGGTGAGACGCCTGGCGCTCTTCCGGGTGTGAGATGGTTTTACACAGGTGAGTGGTCATTTCTCCCCATCCTAACATCCTGACTGATGTTACTTACTGTCCCTGGCAAGTCAGCCATGATGATAAAACATGTGTTCTCTCGAGAGGAAACCTTGGCAAATGTAAAAAGGATAAACCAGAGCCAGAGGAGACTCTGAGGTCTGGGACACAGGGGCAGCAAGGGCTGCCTGCAGGTGTGTGTCTGTGCACAGCCTCAGGTTCTCGTGCACGGGGGTGGGATTGAGCTGCCTGTCACTTGGCATATGGCTCCTGTAGATCAGTCACTTGAAACAAACATGTTGCTTTTCAGAATTTCCTTGGGTGAAGTTTTCTCTACCCACACAGCTCTATGAATATAGACTAATTACAAGCAAACTCTGAAAATGTGTGATTATGTGGTGGTTGATTTGAAGCATTCTTTACCCCGTATCCTCTGCCTGCGGCTGGAGCGTGAACAAGGCAGGCTTCACCTGCTAGACTTCGATGCACCCCCAGGTCCCTTTGCTGGCTGTGGGGGGAGCTGGCATTTCTTCTTAACCAAATGAAAGCGGAGAACATGCCTTGCCCCCAAGATGGAAAGGGGAAGAGAATGTTCCTTCCTCTCCTAGCATAGCAGTAAAATGTAACTATGACAAACGACTTTGATCAAGGTGTTTATGTGTGTCTGCGATCCCCATGTGATTAAAAATAGAAAGACCTGACCTTCAAGTCCCAGCTCTATTGTCTTGTGGTGTGACCTTGGATGATTCCTTCTTTTCTCTGGGTCTCAATTTCTGTTCCATCCAAGGTAGGATTGGATGTCTTGGCTTTAACACCCAGTGGGCCACGAACATGTATATTCAACTTGAACCCCAAGGTTTGACACACTTACAAGCATAGATGGAGATGGGGGGACCAAAGAATTGACGATTCAATGTATTATATCAAGTCAAGTTGTTTTATAGATAGGAATCCTGAGAGCTAGAAAGAGGAAGGAGAACTTGTCTCCCACCCCCAGTGTACATGGCATTAGCATTGTCATTAAAGACATGAAATCCAAGTTCAAATCCCAGCTCTGCCATTTAATCATCAAGGTGTATTTTTTTTCTCTCTCTCTGGGTCTTAGTTTTATTTTCTATAGAACGTGAACAATAGCAGTGTCCACTTAATAGTGTTATTATGGGGATTAAATAAGAACAATTGTCTCTCGCAACCTGGTCTGTAAGCCCTCGGGATGGAGTAATCCCCCGCATTATTCATCTTCGTCCCTTAGTTCTTAGCACAGTGACTGGTGACGCTGACTGCTTATCAATTATTGAGTAAATACATGGTACCTGACTATGGGAAAGTGGCTGTCCTCAGGCCTAGATGGCCTCATACCTGATGTAGGGAATGCACTTGGGAAGTGTCCCTTTCCCAACAGACGTGATCAGAGCATGGCGGAACAAGGCCCAATCTTCACCCTTCATTGAAATGCACCCACCTGCTGCCTGTGCGAGCTTTCACAGCCAGATTGTGCCCTTTCCATTCTGAAATGAAGGCAGAGAGCTTTATGTGGCTTCCATATGCTTTTAAGTTAATCACTTCAGGTAGAATTCTTTTACTTTTGTAATTTTTTTTGTAAGAACACACCAGTGCCACCAAAGAATGTTACCCTTGGTCTTATGTCCCACTGGCCACCCTGAGTTCCACGTTACTGGGCATGAAGGCTGGATAAACAACAGGCTGGAGAAAGCTCATAAGATTCTCCATCTCCGATCTCAATGGTACAGGTGGCTATGATTTTGGCCTGGAGAGAATTGAGGGTAACACACAGCAGGGCCATGTCCAGCTCTCTTCTTGCTTGACCATTTCCTCCATTCAAATTCAAGTCCAAGTCCAAGTCTAAGTTAAAGTGGCTTTTGTGGGCTAGTTTGGGGACTTAAATACCAAATAGAGGGCGGATTCTGGAGGAAACTAAGGGGCCACTTCCTCTCTTGTAATTCGGGGACCTGTTTTCCTCTCCATGTCCCTCTTATGCCATGGGGACAATGGGTTTTGGGCTGCACCTTCTCACCTGAAATGGTAATTCTGGCTGTCTCTTTTGAGCAGCACTTACTTTCTAGGCACTCTGCAGGTTGCTTCCACACCTTTATCACTTGCTAAACTTTATTTTTATTTTTTAATTTTTTAAAGACAGAGTTTCACTCTGTCATCCTGGGTAGAGTGTTGTGGTGTCATATCTCACAGCAACCTCAAACTCTTGGGCTTAAGTGATCCTCTTCCCTTAGCCTCCAGAGTAGCTGGGACTACAGGTATCTGCCACAACATCCGGCTAGTTTTTCAATTTTTAATAGAGACAGGGTTTCACTCTTGCCCAGGCTGGTCTTGAACTCCCAAACTCAGGCAATCCACCCGCCCCAGCCTCCCAGAGTGCTAGGATTACAGGCGTGAGCCGCTGAGTACGGCCACTTTCTCAACCTGCCGGGTAGCTATTGTGCTCACTTTAGAGATGTGAACCTGAAGTTTCCAAAACGTTAAGTCCCTTGCTCAAGGATTTCTGGCTAGCAGGTCACACATCCAGGATTTGGGGGATTTCTAAGTCCATATATTTTCCAGACCCCCATGTTTGGTATCTGCATCATTTACCCACGATATTATTTCACCCACTGCACTCTTATGAGGATCCAGAGACCTCCCTGTGCCCTGTGCCTGCGGCGATGGCCTTCCAGTGAAACGGCTGCCGTTCCCAACTCCTTCTCCCTTAGACAAACAGTGATTCTCAATTCTCGAGTCCTCCATTTAAGGTTCTAATGACTTCTCCGGTCTCACCTCCACCCCTTCTCCCCACATAGCATCTAAGCTAATGTTCCTAGGACCCCCCACAATTATTACCACCCCACTTTGGGGCAGTATATCCTTACTCTCTCATAGACTCTAATTTTACCTTCATGACTTTAACTGAATGTTTCCTACATATGTTTATTCATTTGTCCTAGAAATCATCAGGTGTCCATTGGAAAGGTCTAGGGTTCTAGTGAGCTTGTTACAATACAGATTGTTGGGCTTCACCCCCAGAGTCTTTGAATCAGTGCATGTAGCTGGGGACTGAGAGTTTCACCTTCCTGGATGATGATGATGGTGATGCTGATCTGGAGAGTTTTTTTTTTTTTTCTAAAGCACTGTTCTAGTCTTTCACTCAACACATGTTTACTAAGAATCTCCTAGGGCCTTGCTATTAAAAATGTAGGGAGTGGAGAGTCTGCCTTTGAGAATCTCACAGTCTAGTTAGTAGTTCTCAAGCTCAACCACACATTAGAATCACCTGGGGAGCTTTAAAAAAATTATATGCCTGGTCCCACCCATGAGCAATTGATCAAAATCTGAAGTGGGGCTTGGTGTCATTTTCATTGGTTAGCTCCCCAGGGGATGCTAATGTGTAGCCAACCAGGGTTGAGAACCACTGGTCCAGAGAGGAACAGTCTTGTAAATGAAAAATCGCTCTTTTAGAATCAGCAGGCTATTTCAAGTGCCTTCCTCAGGGGAGTGGCTGGGCTGAGTCAGAGAGAAAGGATTGAACTGGGTTGTCAGCAGCCCTGGGCTTTAATTCCTTCTCTGCTCTGTGGCTTCAGACAAGTGTCTCAGCCTCTCTGATCTCTGTTTCCTCTGGGTCTCGGGGTCTCCCTTCTATGGGGACGATTCTAATGACATGAGGATAAATTTCCTTCTCACTTGTTAGAAACGCCAATTCTTGAGCCTCCACCCAGACTTACTGAATCAGGAACTCTGGGGGTTTGGGGAGGTTGTGGGGTAACTGAAGTGTGAGAACCATTGAGCTGGAGAGGCGCTGCTGGGCTTTGCAGACCCTCGCAGCCCCAATCACAATTGGGCACATGAAGTTGATATTAATTGGAAACTCCATGTGTCTCTGCAGAACATCTAGCTTTTCAGTTTTGCAGTTTTTTTTTTTTTTTTTTTTTTTTAAGAGAGACAGGGGAGAGAGTCTGGCAGTGTGATGTCTTTGCTGCATTCATTGGCAATTTTTGCCTTGCTCAAATCACACACATTTTCTTCTACTTGCCTTTGGTTTTGAAATTGCATATCCTTTGCTTAACATAGATAAAAGGGAGGAGGCGCTGTTACCATATGTGATGACTAAGGCTGTTATGTAATTTTCTCTAAATGTGTCAATGTCCAAGTTCACGCTTGCTCTGGTCCTGTTGCTGTGTGCAGGTCCAGCGATCTCCTTAGATTATGAGAGAAGAAAGTCATTACTTGGATATGTGTTGTTCTGTGCAAAGAAAGTGCCAGAACATTCATGGAGAATGTAAATCAGCAGCTGGGCTGTCATTCTGGCTGGCAAAGGGTGGGCTTGAAAGGCTCTGGAGCAGAATGGCTGCATTGTGTCAAAGCAGTTGAAAGGGAAGGTCTCCTTTACTTTCCGCACAAGAGGGCTACCTGTAAGGATTCCAGGTCTGCTTTTATGAATATGAGACTCTAAGAAGTGTTGCAATTGTAAGCCGTGGGGGACAATGTCACCTTGATCCACCAATTTACTGCTGCCGGCAGTCAAAAGAGCTAAACATCTTCACACGTTTCTCAATCCGCTTTCATTTGATCACCCAAAGAGGTGCCCAGGACAATAGTCCTGGGATGTGACACTGATGTGATAGATATTTGCTTCAAGTAAAAAGATCAGGTGCCTTTGAAGAGCTGGAAACTAGGAGAGGATTCTGATTCCTGTCCAGCTTCCTGGCACCCCGAGGAAGTAAAAATACAGTTTTCCATCCATTTGCCTCTTGTTTGACTGAAGTTTCCCCTAATGACAGTCATGTCTGCAAACTCTGAATTCATCATTGCCTCTGGAACCATCACGATATCTGCCTACTGTAGGGCAGACCCCAGAAACCTTCAGCGTTGTATCCGACTTAGGCCTCTGGTCACAAGGTGTCTAGGGGCAAAGGTGTCTTTGAATTTCATCTCGAGATGGTAACACTAAACCCAAACATCGGGTGATGGCATTTTGCTGCCTGCGCTGTTTAATTGATGTCTAGCTGGTTTCTCCCCCACCCCCCCTTCAATTTAGTTCTGGAAACATCTGTCTTTTTTATCCATCAATAGAGTCTGGAAAGGGTAACAAACCTGTTAGATAAAATATCTAAGTTATGAATCCTGATTTAATAAATGTGCATTCAAAAGATGATTCATGGCATGTATGATGACTTTCAATTGCTTTCTCAAACAGTTCATGCTTCATTTCATTAAGAGCTTCAGTCAATGCCAACTGATTAATTATCTCAGCACTAGTCATCTTTTGTTTAGAAAACACACGCATGGGACCCATCTGGGGTTTGGCCATATAGAAATTTACTTAAAATGCAAATAAAAATGTTTTGAAATAGATATTTAAAGACTTTTAAATTTTTTTAAAGAATTCTACCAAAACCAACATTGGAAATCATTCATTTCTTTGCTTAAGAAATGTCTGCTGGGTACCTACAAGGACCATATGCATAGTCCTTGCCCTTGGTGAGCATATTGTGCAAGGGCTACAAACCCTTCTAGGGAATTGATTTTGGTGTGAGTAATTCTGCCTCCGGTGGTTTGGGGTTTATGACTTAGAGTCCCAGAGGTACCCCAAAGTGGCTGTGTGACATTGAATAAAGCGTATCACCTCTCCAGGGCTTGGTTTCTCCTGTCTTCAATGCCCTTGTTGAAGTCTATTGCCTGTCGTGTTCTTAGTAACCCTGATTCATATGGCCCTGCCTCTCCGGGTACCATTATTTGCTTCTCATCTACGTCCCAACAAAAAGGACCCTAGGAGTAAAACACTGAGGTTTTGTGAAGACACTCAAACTCTCAACTGGAATCTTCTGATCTATTGTTGTTTTTCTGTACACTGAGTATGGTTTTACTGTTGCCATAATTGTAAAAGTCAAAAAGAAGATCTTAAAAAAAAAAAAGAAGATCTTATTATTGGAAGAAATTAAGTAACTTAATTGCAGGAAATGTCTTTTTCATTTCATGTGTGGTCTTTGAAAGTTTTTTTTTAAAATTTCATTTTAATAAATAAGAATGAATCTTTCTAAAACAAATAAGATGAAGAAACTAGTTACCCAGTGGCCCCTGTGAGTTGGCTGTTTCTGGCAGAAGTGACCACTTATGGTGTCTACAACTTGGCTTGCTCCAAATAAATCTTATCCCAGAAATCATGAAAGATGGGTCGCCCCTTGGGACTTCCTGCATTCTCCCACATTTGGCATCACTGCTAAATTTTAAATTCCATGAAGAAAGGAAGCAAGCTTGTCCCATTGATAACTGATTCCCCAGCGCCTGCCTGCTGGTAAAGAGTTGGTGCAGTACTTGTGTGATTAGATAAATAGATATATGTATGGTGGGCTTTTAAATTCTATGGCCGTGCAGAAACCTCAGCTCTAAGCACATGGGTTGTCTCTTCATTAAGCCCATTCTCCAGGTAGGAAAGACTGAGGCTGAGCTCTAATCCTCTCACACTGTGAACTCAGGTGAACGGCTCAATGGCTCCTGGCTGGAATCCAGGTTAATGTTGTCTCACCCCAACAGAAAATCTGCCTTTACTGACCATAGCAGGTTTTTCTCATTTTGCAGGGTTTAGGTGCTGACTTCCCAGCTGCCGGCAAGTCTGACTTTCCAGCTGCTGGCAAGTGTTTATTTGTGTCTCTGTCTGACAACAGGGAAGCTCTCCTCTGCTGTCCCTTCCTGCCTGACCTCATCCTCAACAATCCCACTACCATGCTGCTCTGGCTTCTGCCCCTCCACAGCAGCCAGTGATATTTGCTCTTCTCCGCCCAGCCTGCCTTGGGTAGACGGCTATTGTAGGAAAAGACTGTTTCTCTGCATCCTGAAGGGTTTTCAAATAAAACTCTGAAGTTCAAAGTCACTGACCATCTAGTGCCAATGGTGTTACTTAACCCAAAAAGGGTTGCATTCCAACCCTTTATCCGTCCTGATGGGGCGTCTGCTTTTGCAGGCTACACAAATATTCCTGAACAGTGCATGGAGATCCCCCCCTCCTGCCTGCCTCCCACATTCTGCACCTTCTTATAAGCCAGGGGTGGGGGACTGAAGTGCAATATTCCAAAAAACAAACAAACAAACAAACAAAACAAAACAAACAAACAAAAAAAAACCCCAAGCAGCCCATGAAGAAAACAGTCCTGACCTGACATTCCACCAGTCTTATTTCAAGATCCCCGATGACAAAGTTTCAGAACCTCCCTCACTCTCATTTGTAGAATGAGGTGGCGAGTTGGGAGAAAAAGACAGCGGCGGGCGCAGTGAGCGGGGGAATGCAGGGACTGTCTGAGGACTGGCTCCTGCTGGGGGACAGAGAGGACACAGCACTCATGGGACTTCAGCAGACCTCAATTCCTGTCCGGGCCTTGCCTTGCTCATCCTCATAGCTGTTCCCTTGCAGGGCGCCCTGCGCACAGTAGGCCTGCTACCAACCTGTCCTCAGTGTTTGCTCTTATTAGATGAATTGACCCCTTGAAACTTCTGGGCTCCCGTGTGCTTACCTTGCCTGTGTCCAGACGATCAGGAAGGGTTGAGCTGATGTGTGGCCAGTGCTGGCCCCAGGATCTGGCACATGGTCAGTAATTAAGGCCCAGTTACCCTTTTTGCTGCTTCCTTGGAGAGAGTACCACACACTTGCTTATATCCTGGATTCAGTGTGGGCTAGTGAGCAGAGCTCAACTCCAGGGGTACCTGATGCCAAAGCGGGTCCTCTTTCCCCTGGCCACCTGCCACGACTGGGGCTGTTTGGTTTACCTGCCAGATTCCACCCACTTGCCTCTACCCTAGAGCCATCCTTGGTGTTATTAGTAGGCCAAACAAGGATTCTTTGCTGCAGGATTTGGCATCCCCTGACCCATGGGTATTGGCAAAGGAATAACCACAACGTCATCATCACATCCTCTAACCATGTTAGATCCAGCAGCTAACGGGGTCATTAGCAAAGGAGAGTGATTACAAGTGTGCACGCCTGATGGTTGCCGCACAATCAATGGCTGTTCACCATTCTCCGGCTTCCCTGACTGGGGTGCAGGCAGTGGCGTCAGATTGATGCTGGTGGTGCACTTTATAACCATCCCTGGTGCTAGTCAATGCCCTCCAGGTCCTCCTCGCAATGGCAGTCCATAGGTTGTTTCTCTGCCCAGAAATGGGCCTTGGTATCTTGGTATTCTCAGCATGTGACATGCCAGGCCCTGGGGGCACATTGTGGATGGCATGTTTGGCCCTAAAGCCACCCAGTCAAGCCTCCGTTTTGAAACAGCCCCAGCTAGACAGAATCAATTTCCCATTGACTTTCAGCTCCATCTCAGACACAGCGTAATTCTCGTCTGAGGGCTTATAAAGGCCATTGACTGTCTTATAAAAGATTTAAAGACTTACCTTGTGGTGTGCAGGAGCTCTATCTATCACGATGTCTTTTTGACAATTTGTGGGGGTGGAGCAGAGTTGGGGGAGGGGTGGCTCAAACCTCCAGCACCTGCCAGCCCTGTCCACCCGCACTGCCACCCGGCAAAGTGAAGGGATCGGTTGGAGGCCCCTGCTGATTCATCACCCAGGGGCTCTCCTCCACAGACAGCCAGGCTCTTGTTCCATTTTGAGAACAATCATGGGCGACAGAAGATAAGCCTCACCTAGCACTGCCTCCACCAGAGCCAAGGGCATGAACGGGGTCGTGATTGGAAGCAGAGGCTTCTCTTTATCAGGAGCACAGGATTTCATAAATGACCACAATTGGGACAATGATGACGCTCCTTTGCACTTGGCTGGCCCCAGGCCATAAAGTATGTCCCTAGCTGGTCTCTTTTTGGACCCACAGACTAATTCTGGGAGGCGGGTGGAGCCATGATGGCTATACTCATTTTACATGTGGGGAAACTGAGATTCAGTTCAAAGAGGTCAAGTGTCTATTGGACCAAGATCATCTCAGTTTCCAGGGAGAGTGGCATTTTTCAACTTACCTCTGCCTCCCCTTCTATGACCTATTCCCTTCCCCTCCACTCAGTCTGTAGCCAGCCAGGTGGTGCTTCCTGGGGAAGAAGAGAGGAATGAAGTGAGATCTCTCTACAAGAGGAACTGTATGTTGAGTCACACAGATGGGGTGCACATTGCGGCTGAGGAATAGGGGTGGGTTGGGAAAATGGATGGTCAGGGGCTGCTGGGCGCACAAACATGATCCTGGGACATAGGCATGGGCTCTAAGGCCTGAGGAACAACCACCTGCTTGGAGAGATGTAACAGTGACAAGTGCTACAGAAAAGATGCATGAGGTTTGGGGTGCGGGGGGGGGTGACAGAGGGCTATGATGTGGCCCCTTTCCCTGTGTGATGGCAACTGCCCCTTCTCTCATCCTTACTTACTCTGTTGTGGCCCCACCCGCCTCTGTGCTATCCCCTGACACCCCAGACATGCTCTCACCTCAGGACCTTTGCACTGGCTCTTCCCACTGTCCAGAAAGGTATCCCCACTGTCTGGAATGGCCTTCCCCTAGATACCCTTGACACAACCCTACTGTTCTAAATCAGTGTTTTTCAACATTTTCTTTTTTTCTTTTTTAATGGTTTCCTTAATAACATTTTCTTTTCTCTATCTTACTTTATTGTAAGAATACAGCATAAAATACATATACCATGCAAAATACGAGTTAATTGACTATTTATGTTATCAGTAAGGCTTCTGGTCAATATTAAATACCATGGTACTTTGAATCTATAGTTAAACTTTTGCACACACTTAAATTATATTGATCCAAAAATAAAGTTAAAAAACAAATACACTTTCTGTGCTTTGAACTTCTTTTGAAAATAATTTAATTAATGGTCTTTAAAAATTCTTTCTTTTTTAGAATGTATGCAAATAACTGTATTGTCAGAAGTTAAGAATACTTACAAATGGCTTTTAGATTTCAGAGAAATCAAGGAGAGGGAAAAAAATAAATGTTTCAAATTCTGCCCATAAGTACATACATTGCTTGAAAAGCTATCAATAGCTTCAAAGACAGAAAATGGTTTTCTTGACTTCTGGAAAACAGAACAGAGAAAGAATCAGTAATATTTTATACAAAAAGTCATAACAAAGTAGCGTAGTTCTATGTAATTGATTTTTGTTTAAAGTTAGGTTGGTAATACTTATAGACATGTTAACTTTTTAATTAAAGCTCTAGTTCTTTAAAAATTCTTGTGACTCATCTGAGATCCTCTCACAGTGCACCAGGGTGCCACGGCACACTGGTTGAAAACCACTGTTCTAAATCTTTAGTCCAGGGTCCCTTTCTTAGTGAGGCCAATTCTGACCACCTACTTATGCTTGCAGCCTTCTTCTCAGTCTGCACCTGCTTTCCCTGTTCTCCTTCTTCCTTTCCCCACAGAGCTCACCTCCTTCTAGCGCACTGTGTAACCCACACCCTGTCTGTGATGGCGAGTCAGGGCTGCCTCTCTCAGCTAAAAGGTGAGCTCCCTGAAGGCAGCACCACTGTGTCTCATTCATCCAATTTGCCTAGAACATTGCGTCTGCTGTGGAGTGGATACTGATTCATAGAACTAGTGAATGATTAGCAGTGATTAGCAAGACGAAGGAGCAAGCGTGGTTGTTGTGGATGACGGAGCACTTGGGATTTATTGTCACGAATGCTGGTGTTGAAGGGGGTTGAGCAGAGGAGTGATGTGGGAATGTTTGCTGCAGAGAGGCCTCTCCAGGGGCCACGTGGATGAGCAGAAAGGGCACAGGGAGGTGTCATCCAGGTGAAGGATGAGGAGGAGGACTTAGGTCGAGGTGGGGAGTACAGGGAAAGGAGACATCTCATGGGGATTCGGGAGACTTGGCCCAGTGTGATGCTTGGAAAGCAGGACTGAGGCTGATTCCTCAGTTTATGGCTGTACAACTGGCTGGAGGATCTGATTGTTACTCGACTCTGAGATCAGGGTTGGAGAAGGCATGTAGTGAAAACGTGTGTGTGTGTGTGTGTGTGTGTGTGTGAAAGAGAGCAAGGGAGGTGGATCCCTGCTGGGTTGCCAGTTGTGCTAGTGATGGCAATGGTTTTGTTCACTTGGCAAGGATAGTGGAGCCTTTTAGCATGAAGCTGGCCTGGCCACCAGGGGTCTGGGGCAGTTCAGAATGCTTCACTGTAGAATGTTGATGGGAAGAAAATACAAATCCACTGCAGTGGTTACTGACTGCCCTGTGCCTGGAATTCTAGAGCTAAGAGCAAAGGCACTGGTAGAAGTGATTTCTGACCCAGAGAGGACAGACATGGTACCTCTCCCAGGCAGGGCAGGGAACAAAGGACTCAGTTTCCTGATTGAGACCAAAGTCTAGAGATCAGCTTATTTGACTTCCTGGGTGTGCTGCATCCTGTCCAGCTCCCCTATCTGGAGGCTCCCTGTTGCCTCCTCCGCCTTCCTCCCCATCATATATTTACATATGGGGTTGCCCATGGCCCTCGGAACTTTGCGTCTATCACAGCCTTGCTCTGATACACACAAGGCCCAGATCCCAATGGCCTTCTCATATTGAACCATGTGGACCTTGGGGTGTGATGCCAACCCACAGTGGCCAAGGACCAGGTTTCACCCCAACTCCACTGTAGACATGAACACGGAACCCAACAAGAGTCCCCTCCTTTTGTTTCTGAATTTCAGGGTTCTCATCTGGAAAGGAGGATAATGTGACTTCCCTGTACAGTTAGATCCGAATGCTGAAATTTGAAGGTTAAGATTTAGAACAGATAACTGAGTACCCTAGGGGCAGGAGGAAGGATACGTTGGTCCTGGACTTGCAAGTCCCACACAAGACAGCCTCCGAGTCACGTGGACAGCACCTCTTCTGACACCGTCTCCGTTGGCTGGTACCCTCTGCAGGAGGAAGAACCATCTCAAAAAATAACTACATAGAAATCATTTCTGAAAAGGTTGTTTCCATCGTACCACAAAAATATTCCCATTTGGGGCATATCTGATAAATTTTATCTGAAATTTCTGAAAAGCTCTTACTCCAACTAAAAGCATTTTGTGAAAGAGGAATGTGCAGGTGGTTGAGGGGAGCTCAGGTCCAGTGAGATTCTGTCACCATAGTTCGATCATCCCTTAAGGCAGCGTGTTCCCTACCACTGGAACCAATGTCCTTCCTTGTCCACCGGGCACAGGAGAGGAGGTTTCTGTTCTGTGATGTTGGAGACCCTTTTAGAATGTTGAGCAAGAGGAGTAACATGTTTACTTTCCTTCTTTAGCATGGAGTGAGGGTAGGATTGGGGGGGTGTTCATTAGATGTCTTCAGACAAGCTTGGAAGGCCAAAACGTCACTGATGGAAGGAGAGATGGAAAGGATTTAGAAGCTATTAAGCAGGTAAAGTCAGAAGTGATGGAACTTTGAATTCCTGGATGGGAGGAATGAGGAATAGAAGGGAGTCAAGGGCAGCTCCCCATTTGTTATTGACCTTCTTCAAGCAATTTCACAGATAGACTGCAGGGCCAGGAGAGGGTGAAGGAAGCAGAGAGGGAAGTGTAGACAGATCTTGGTAGAAGCTTATCTGTGTGAGGGGGTTGGAGGGGGAGAGGGGGACGAGGGAGATTTTTCCTTTCTTTTTGAGGTGTTGGAACCCTGAGAATATTTACATGCTGAGGAGAAGGGGTCTTCATGGCAGCACAAGACACAGAAGTGATCACTGGTGAGAAGGGTCCTGGCATGATGCGCCCATGGAGAGCCAGAGCACATGGAAAGAGGTGACCCTGGGGCTTCCAAGCAGCCAGCAGTGAAGCAAACATAGGTGCTATACACCCAGCTCCCCCACCCCCCCATTGCCACTCTGGAGCACACAGCCAGTCCTTTGCTGTGAAGCCAGGAGTGGGGATGGGGCTGGGGACTTAAGGGCAGTGGGTGGAGCAGGACCTGCCAGGCAAGTGGTATTATGAATCCTTTGATTGTTTTGTCAACTTTGTACAATTATTCCAATTGCTTTTGTCCCCCTCGTTCTAACTTAAATCCCTTTTCTTCTCTGTTTAGCCCAACACTAACAGCTTGCACGGCGTGGCAGAAATATCTTTATTCACTTGTTCATTGGACAGCTATTTTATCAGATCTTTCTGCAAATACTAGAAGGTGGATTTGGAGAGAAGCAACCTTTGGTTTAATCCTAGTTGCGTGGGATACTCATGGAGGCAGGGGCCACATCAAAGCATTTGTGCATGTCACAAACGGGCAAAACTTTTTAACCTGTGAATGACCGTGGAGCTCTAGGACCGTGGCAAGACTTATTCAACTCTTAGATCTTCAGTTTCTTTCTCTGTGCACAGAAGATTTTCTATCAAGGAGGCATAGTGTTAGTGAGAAGTCAGTAAGAAAATATTAATGAGAGCCTAGATCAGCACCGGGTATACAGCTGCACCCAAACCTATTGATTCCTCCTACCCGGACCCCTGACAGGGACGTATCGTTCCCACAGATGAGCTGGCAAGCTGTAGACTGTCTGTTTTGTATCTGTGTGGTGGGCACTGAAGATTGGCAACCACACGTGGCTGTGTGACAACTTGACATAGCAGAGAAATGTGGACATTTTGATTGGACTATGATGAGAGTTTAAAAGAGTTCATTTCATATCAGCAAAACTCCAGCCGTCTTCCTTGCCTGGTTTTGCTGGTCTGGAATGGGCTTGAGCAGGGGATGTGGTGGGATCTGCCCGACCCAGGCTTTGCATAATAATCTTTGATGCTGGGATTATTATAGTCCGTGACGCCTTATCATTCAAGGGATGGAAATTACATTCTTCATACCAGATACATTTTTTAGGAGATCCAGGACTATTCTTCATGGGAAGTTTTTATTTTAGCATTTCTGGACCTGGAATAAGGTTATTGGGCCTGACGGGGCCCATCTTTGCTTTAGCTTTGTGGGAAGTCAAGGTATGCTATTTACTGGCCTTGCTGGTGTTTCAGCTTGTATATTATATCATCTGTCCTCATGTCGTATTTGTTCTCAAATATGTTGTGCCATTGTTCAAACATAAGAAGCACCAGGATGCTGTAGAAAAAGCAAAGGGTCTTGAATGAAGCTGCAAGGGGTTGACTTGAGGCTTTCAACCTCTCTAAGTCTCTATTATGCCAAGTCCACAGGACTCTTGTGAAGTCCAAGGCCATAATGCAGGTGCAAATGCCGTGTAAGAGGCAAAGGGTTATGTATATATCAGTTCCAGTTTTATTTATTATCTTTCAGTTTATAGATCAAGGCCTATATTTTGATGATAGGCTTCAAGAATGTGACCAATTTAATTTTTGTTAAAATGCCATTAATCTGTCAGACCATTCATAAGGAACATGATTAAAAATTCCCCAATGTTTACGTACTCATTATTTACTTTCAGAAGCAGTATTTGGATGGTACTTGAAGGATTGGTCTGAAGTTTTGAGAATCTATTTTCAGGATTTTTTCCCCTTAGTTTATAAAAATCAATGTGTCATCCTCAATGATGTTAATGGAGATTAAGTGAATGAAGTTGACAAAATTGTCAATGTTAATTAAAAAACAACATCAGATCTCTCAGACTCAATGAGTGGAGAAGGGTAAGAAAAGTCAATGATCGGCTTCAGGGATGCAAATGTGAATTGGCCCAAGGTCCCCTCTTCTTTTGTCTCTAACTCACCCACAGCAGCACACCTATCCAGCACAGTCTGTCCTCATGGTACCCTACTCTCCTCAACAATCTGCGGTGGCTCCCTGTTGCCTTATGGGCACCCCAGAGTCCCCTGGAGCCTTGCCTCCGTGACATTTTTCTCCTAGTCTCTCCCACTGATGACCCATGTTTGGATGTTTGACTATTGCATTCTCCTGAAGGTCGACTGTCAACTTGCACATTCATTTTCTAAGATTAGCATCCCTGTGTGGCCCCCGTGGCCGAGTGCTGACATCATGACTGTGCATGCCATTTCTCCTGCAAGAATGATCTGCTTCCTACACTTTACTCAGAGGCAGCCTCTCTGTCAGCAGGGAATTGCCCTAAGTAGACCAGAGAAGAGGACCGTGTCGCTTAAAGTAGTACATGGTACCAGATTATGGGGCCAGCTGGACAATTCTCATAAGATGTTGCTTTTCAAAATGATGAGACCCTGGTAACTAACTGTGTCCCAACAGATCTCTGTTAGCAGTAATTTCCCCTCTTGTATACCTGCTTGGTTGTTATCTATTTACCACATCTGTCCTATACTGTCAGGAAGTTGGGATGTATCTGCCTCTGTCAAATGACATGGCTTCTATTATAAAGTCCACATAGAATGAGCCCTCAGTAAAATTCATTAAATGCATTAAAATTATGATCTTATGTGAAACTTAGTGAATGCAGAATATGATTGTCTTAACACAATAACTAAGAAAATGCCAGGAATGCTATGTTAACCAGTGTGATGAAAATGTGTCAAAGTACTTATAAACCCAGTGCATAGTGCCCCATGATCGCATTAATGTACACAGCTATGATCTAATACTAATAAAAAAAAAATTATGATCTCATAGATCTCCAGAGGCCCAATTTCTGATAAGCTCTGCTCTCCCTCCCTGGTATATATGAAATAGGACTAAAGCTTGAGGACAGTGGTGAGAGGCAGCTTGTTTGAAATAGTGATACATTTTCTATTGCTGTAACAGGTTACAACACATTTAATGACTTAAAGCAACACAAATTCATTATTTTACTGTTTTAAGATAGAAGTCTGCTATAGGTCTTACTGGGCTAAAATCAAGGTACAAGCAAGGCCGTGTTCCTTTCTGAAGGCTCTAGGGGAGAATCCATTTCCTCACCATTTCCGGCTTCTGGAGACTGCCTGCAGTCCTTGGCTTATGGCCCCTTCCTCTATCTTCAAAGCCAGTGATGTTGCTCCTCTCTGACCATTCTTCCATAATTGTATCTCCCCTGATGCTCCCTTCTACCTCCCTTTCCCACTTTTAACATCCTGTGTAATTACACTGGGTCCTCCTCTATAATCCAGGGTACCATTCCTACTTTAAGGCCAGTTTGTTAGAAATATCAATTTCATCTGCAACCTTAATTCGCCTCTGCTATGTTATAAATTTCAGAGATTTGCATGTATACTTCTCTAGGGAGCTATTTTTATGAGTACTGCAAACATCACTTAGTATACACAGTCCCCAAATCCACTTTTCCTTCATCCCAAGTGAAGGCATTCTACATATGTAAGAGATTTCCACACTAAACTCCCATCTATTGAAGGAACTCAGGCCAGGGCTATGATAAAACCCTTAATAAATGAGTCAGCCCACCATGAATCAATCTCCCTAACAACACATGCTTACTGACGCCTGCTACATAATAGAGATTCTTGGGAAAATGCACTCATCCTGGGCCATTATGAAGACATAGGTTGTGGAAAGGTTTTCATAGGACAGACAAGGCAGGAAGGGCACTTCTAGCAAGGGAACAGAATGTGCAAAGTACAGAGGTGGAGACCAGCATGACATGCTGCAGAATCAGCCAGTGGCTCTCTTTTGCTGTCACGGAGCCTGTGGACACCTGTTGGATTGTGTCCCCAAAAATGCCAAATATGTCTGGAAGGCTGTGATCTTGGGCCATTTTTTGCTGGCAGGATCTTCCACATCAAAGGAAACATAGAACTGTTCTTAACATCAAGGATTTCATGCCTGAGATAAAACTGAATTTTATTTAGGCAAGAGATATGCTTATGTGCACAGAGAAAAGGACAACAGTGGCAGCAAAACAAATAAGGCAGAGTCATCCAGGGAGAGGTAACCTGCACCCATGGAAACAGTGGCAGGTTTGGGCCAAATTCCAAAGAAACTTTCCTACTAAGGCCATTGAACACAGAAACTGTGACACTGCACCCCTTAAGGATTTAAAACTCTTTAAAAGTAAAATTCTGGGGGAAAGGAAGGATCAGACAGTAGTTTGATGTAACCTGACCAGAGATAGCTGGGGGATAGCTGATAAGTGAAAAATAATAAGAAATAGGTAGGTTTTGTGGGATAAACTGTGCAACTCAAAATTCATATGTCAAACTCTCAATCCCCAACATCTGAGAATGTGACTATATTTGGAGCTATACCCCTTATAGGGGTAACTAAAGTAAAATTATTTCATTAGGGTGGGCTCTAATCTAATAGAACTGGTGTCCTCATAAGAAGAGGAAATTAGGAAAGAGATTCACACAGAAGGAAGGCAGGGTGAGACACAGGGAGGAGACGGTCATTTATAAGCTAAGTGGAGAGACCTCAGAAGACACCAGTCCTGTTGACATCTGGTTCTTAGACTTAATTTTCCAAAATTATGGGAAAACAAATTTCTGTTGTTAAGACACCTAGTCTGTTGTACTTTGTTATAGCATCCCTAGAAAATGATTCAGGAGGTCATAAAAAAATATGGAATTATTGAATGATCTCAGCAGTGTTTAACCTGTGGCCCAGGGGCTGCATGCAGATTATTTGAGGCCAATTTTGCTTACCTGAGGTGTAGGGTACTGTGAAAATTATGCACGAATCTTTTTTTGCTCATCAGGCTCATCATTAGTGTTTGTGTTTTCAATGTGTGGCTCAAGACACAATGCGCATCAGAAAGAAAATAACAATTGGACACCTCTGCTTGAATGCTCTGATGTACCACTCAGATCTCCTTTCAGGAATGATGACTTGTTCCCGCAGCTGCTGAGAATGCTGTTGGCAGATAGTCCTCAGCTGTCAGCTTTCTTCAGGAATTTGCCTTGGACCAAGTGTTGCCTTGTTCAAGGTCATGCCCCCTTCCCCAGGGTAGTCTGCATTCAAGATCTGTTGCTTACCGATATTAAGACTTGGTCCCCTTGTCTGACTTGGGTCAACTCTGAAAGCCTGTCCAGCTTTAGAGCTTCCCTTGCAGTGAGCTGAGACCTATGCTGGGACTTCATCACAGCCAACATGTCCTTCTGTTCAATCCCTTCCCTTCCCTTTCCTTCCCTTTCAGGTGATTTGGTCCCCAGAGTGAACCCTAATACATTCCCAAATGATAATTTTTGTCTCACGGTCTACTTCTTAAAGAACTCAATCTGTGACATTAAAATAAAGAAGTTGGACTTGGGACTTGATTCTGACAACATTGGGGAGCTAGTAAAGCATTACACTTTGCAGTGGTATGATTTGTAGAGTGGCTTGTTTGAAGCCTACTTGTAAGAGGACAACAATGCAGGCAGACCAGTTAGACACAGGACAGTAGGCAAAAGGAAAGCTAACAGAGGCTAGGTCGTCGACGGCTGTGCTTCAACTGAGGCTGCTGCTGGAGGCTCCACCTGCTGGAAAGCTCACAGCCATCCTAACCTCAGGTACACAACCTGGGTTGACTGGCATTTCCTTCTTGTTCAGAGCATTTGAAGGAAGTTCATTTCAGGTCTGTTTTCCAAGACGTGAAAGGCAGTCAGGACTGCAGGTGACCACATCATGGGTGAATGATGATGGCGAATGTTCCAATACATCTTCAGAGGTCTAGAGAGGAATTGGGGAATTAGATGCACCTTGTCTTTACACCTTGCAGGTGACTCCTGAGCTTAATCTGACTAATAGAAGCTTTCCTCCTAGCCCTGATTACCCATGCCTCTCGGCTCTCATCTGGCCAAGGCTGGCCCCTGAGCATGTGCTCATGACTATGACCTTCCTCTGCTCCGGGATCTTTATCCAATCTTATTCATCCCTCAAGTGTCTTTTCTGTACTCACTGATTCCAAAAAACCTTCCTGATGGCCTGCCTCATGATGGGTTTCATACATTTTTACAATCTTTTTTTTTTTTTCTTCTAAACCACTATACCATAAACTCCAGAGAGATGAAAACCATGTTTTCTGATGAATTTGGGGTAAAAGAAACAGTCTTCTTTCTATTAAATGTTCTGAGATTAATGAACTAATGGTTGGATAGGGCTCCCTTTACCTACTGTATTGATGATTGTACAACACTCAGACATCATCAGACTTGGAGACTCAGTAAACTGTGTCTGAGCTTTGGCTTAGACTTGAGAATGAATTCTATGTCCTACTTGACATTCTGTACTTCAATCTTCAGATCTGAGACCAAGCCTGGTGGCTCATGCCTATAATCCTAGCATTCTGGGAGGCTGAGGTGGGGAGCTCAGGAGTTTGAGACCAGCCTGAGCAAGAGCAGCTTGCTCTTTATTTTAGTAAAAATAAAAATGCAGCCTGGTGTGATAGAACTCCCCTGTAGTCCCAACTACTCAGGAGGCTGAGGCAGGGGGATCACCTGAGCTGTGAGCTGTGATGACACCACTGCATTCTAGCCCAGGTGAAAGAGTGAGACGCTAAAAATAAAATAAATAAATAGATAAATAATGCTTAAGATCTACAGACTTAAGCAAATCATAAGAAATAGAGCAGGGGTGGCGAACACAAAGAGCCAAAATTTTAAACTGTGAGAGTCAGAGAGCCACAACACGCAGTGACCTGCCAAAACAGACAAACACTCACACAAAAGCATATAATTTTAACAATAATATATTAAACACATAATATAACATGCCAGTCAGGTGTTTTTTGTTACCTTGTTGGAGCTGCATGCGGCTCGAGAGCCGCA